>JAXBDA010000255.1:0-99418 GCA_036023075.1 Gaultheria prostrata | reverse complement strand
TAACCCAGCGGACATGATGACTAAACCGGTTCCGGTTGCCAAGTTCAAGCATTGCTTGGACTTGCTTGGCATTTGCAGTTGATCGCCCCTCGGGGGCATTGTGGCGAGGTGGAGGCAGAAGAGGGTTACTATAATTAGTGGTTTGGGTTCAGTGAATTCAAGTCAAGGTGGAGATTTGTAGAGAATGCCTTGAATTTGGCAAAGGCATGATTTGAACAGAAAGATCCCAAGCGCTACACCATTTTAGGTGTAGCGCTACCGAGCACTCTTAACAACATCTGTAGCGCTATCGTGAGACTATCTCCTGTTGGTTTCCTACTCGGATTAGGGTTTTCTGTAACTTGGTATATATAACAACGGAACCTTTAGGGTTCCGTATCCTGTGAGCAACTTCTGATTTTCTTGGCCTCTCTAGAGTTACGGAACATAGCTGGCTCTTCGTATCTCTTCTTCACCATTGTTAGTGAACTCTCTCTCTCGTCGCCCGTGGACGTACCTCAATCTTGGGGGAACCACGTAAATCTCTGTGTCGTGTGATTGCTTGTTGGTTTGGTTTGTTTTCTCATTACTTTATCGTGTTCATAGCGTGCGTTTTACAACACTATAATAGCAAGACAAAACACAGTCTTAGTGTTGCCTAATAACGGTGTCAGTTGGACTGAGGTAGACCTTGACCATGGCATTTACTCGGGATTATTAGAGATCTAGTGGTTTGGTGGCTAAAAAACAAAGGTCATCACAAAAAGGCACTTGCGGAATATCGCTAGCGAGACTACAACAGGTATCGCAAGGGCCGCAGTCTGACAGTATGGAAGGAATATTCTGGCACGATCTTGCGACACATGTCCAGAGTTTATTTGCATACTGGTCCTGAAAACAAGGCCAAGATGCTTATAAATCGGACATTACTTCAAGTATTAATGCTCATGTCCCGAGAGTGATTATACAGAGAGAAGCATTCTTTCCAGAGAGAAATCACACTTGGCCCTTGTTTACTTATGGAAGGAAATCCTGCCAAGGGTTTCTCTTCCTACTGGCATCTCTGTAGGGTAATCTCCAGATTGTCCAAAGGAGTTGGATAAAATCAATAGGGAAAATTAAATCTGAATAAAGTTCGATAAAAGTAGCTGGAGATACTTCACTAATCTCAGTTAAATATCCAGAAACTAATATACACAACAAATTGAATCAGGCTCACAATCCGGTGATTTTTTTTTTTTGTCATTCGATATGCATCATTGGGGGTTAGCAGGGAGGGAGTGAGTTAGTCCAGAGGGGGTCTAGAAACTATCAATAGCCCTAAACCCCAAATGCGAGGCTCGAATCTTGTCTCGCTTGTGGGAAAACAAGGAGATAACCGCTAGGCTACAAGCCTTTGGTTAAGTCCGGTGATTAAACTGGCTCAACTGCTAAAATTTTGATTAAACTCGTGTACTTCAACTTTGGCTTAAAGTTGCCAAATACTCTTATCTACCAAACCATTTCCAACAAAAGGTTCCCAAATTTCTCATAGGGATTCCAATTAATTGTGTTGTTGTAATAGGATAGTCATGTTTCCTTCTAATATGTGCTAATGATGTAAGTTCAGAACACCTCTTCATGTATCATCTTTGGTTATATCAGTACAAAAAGGGGCGAATAATGCAAAGGAGGGTGAAGAGCAAATATATTGCTTTACTGAAGAAAATGATATGCTAAAAATATACATTAGCTTCATTCTGTCTTACAAGATATGTACAATAGCAGCATGTCATAATCTGTTGCATCCGGTAGCCAAAGTCATAATATGATACTGATGTCAAGCCCTCTGCAATCACGGCCAGGCCCTCAACCATTCGCGAAAATGAAAAAGCAGAACCAACATATGTATTCGACACCATAGTGATTACCGATGAAACACGTTGACATTTTGAGGGATGTTTCGTGTAGCTAGGATTTTAACCGCTTTGACAGTAGAAATCTTGATCCTGCACTACATTGTAGTACAAAGAAGATAGTCTGCTATCGAATTTGGAGACCAATTGATGAGCACATAATCCACAGTAACGCTTTCCCAGGCGAGCAATGCAAATGTCGATGACTTTCTTGAACATGGAGTCTTCTTGCATCAGCGGCTGCTCCACGAACTCAACTAGAGGCATCCACTGCTTGGTGACAAATGGTTAGGAAATGGTATAAAGAGCAGTAATAGGCAAACAAATTGCCTGTCCATTGTTATGTGAAGTAAGGTATTTATTTACCTTGGCAGTTTGAATTTCAAGATTATCAACGATGATCTGAGTCGATAATGGTCTCAACATGCAGATGAAGAACAGATCTGACTTTTCGAAGGCGACATTGTGAGCATGCCTGAAATTGGAGTGATAGAGAAGATGTAAGGAAACAAACTACCAAGAAAATCAAGGCAGTGTTAACATTAGATGATGTTCATTTCATCCAAAATAGCATCGTTCACCTACTATTATAACATTCTTTTTATCACCCAATGTTCATGTCAACTTACGCGCACCTCTATTAACTACGAATGTGGATGGAATAGACATCTTTTTCCCCACGTTTTAGTTTGATTGAGGTACACAAAATTTTGAACCCTTTTCAACATTCATTTAGCTTATACACGTCATGCTTAACTAAAGCAGAACTTGAATAACTTTCAATTTGAAACAACTGGAAAAACTCGGTCCAAAACTGATTATTTATCTGTTATGGATGTGTATATGCAAAATTCCAGACACTATTCGAAGTATAATATTTAGAGCGCAAGAATACCCGTATTCGTACCTGAAAGCTATGACTTCCACAAATTCAGTATCAACCTGCAGTAAAAAAGAGGTAAAAGAGTTCTTAACTTTCATACAAAAGTTAAAGACTCTTAGACTAGACTACTAATTTGCAATATATAGGTACTTACGCCAGTTTCTTCCTTGACTTCTCGTACGGCTCCGGTAAATATCTCCTCTGACTATAACAGATCAAATGCAGAAACTGAAAGTTTAGAAGACTGATCATGTCTTACTATGTCAACAGGGAACTAATAATAACTTTTAAGGTTGAAATTTCAAATGAAAAAACACACCTCAAGTATGAAACCAGTTGGAATTTTCCAAAGGCCAGCAAGTGCTGGAGCATAATGTTTCTCTTGTACTACAAGCACCTAAGAAACGATCACGAGAAAATCGCATTACATTGATAAAAATTTCTACAATAAAAGCAAGTCCATAGCAGCTGCTATTGTGAAAGAAAATGTCTCTATAAACTTGATTACCGAGGATTGGTTTGTGTTGCATTTGCTATAGGACAGAAGCAAGCATACCTCATTTTTGTCATTGATCACGAATCCCCCGATTCCCACTTGGTGAGAAGCATTAGCAGGAAGCATACAAGGTCCTTCTGGAATCCAGTATGTCAACATTACATATCCCCTTTCCGCATGGTGGTACTGGAATCCTTCCTATAATCAAGTCATAATTTCAGAAATCGCAACAGCAGTTCCGAGGAAAGCAGGACACCCGAGTGAGCAGAGGAGTGGAGTTGGCATACTCTTTGGTGTAAAAAGAATATGCTCTGATATCATGTTAAAGCATCCAATTCATAACCAATTGGCAATGAGTGGGGAGGCTGTCCAAGCTCATATACTAGTTATCGAGGTGAGAATTAACCGATGTGAGACAAATTCCGATACTCCCCCGCACGTGCGAGTCAACAAAGGATCCGGAACGTACGGATCACAACAAAACAAAGGGCAACTATGACACATACAAAGGGGAAAAGCCTCCGGAAACGTAGCTCTGATACCATGTTAAAGTATTCAACTCAAAACAAATTGGCATTGAGTGAAGATGCTGTTGAAGCTCATATACTAGTTTTTGAGGTGGTAATTGTTGGTGTTTTTTTTTCCCAAGTCAAATGCCTTTTGAAAAATAATTAATGGGGTTGGTTGGATTCTTATTGGATCAAGTTAATGGGAATTTGTTGATGGGTTAGAGCCAGCTGTAAGTGTGCATTGTCCCAAGGTTGTTTAGCGCTGCCTCAAGAATACCAAAGGTCATGCCTCTTTATTTGTTTAGGCCATGCTTTGTTTATATATAAAAGTGCATGTGTGCCGTGTATGTGTAAGTGAAAAAGAAGGAAAAAAAGAGAGAGTTTTGGCAGTGTGTGTATAAGAAAGAAATGGGTGTGTGAGAGAGAAAATTGTGAGAATATTGGTGAGTGTGGATGTGAGATAAAAATACACGTGAGCGTGGGCTTGGGTTGGGTATTTTTATCTCATTGTAACTCATCCAATATAGTGAATTGTTATCTCTCCCGTGGACGTACCCGATTTTGGAGAACTACGTAAAATCATTTGTGTTCTTTGTTCGGTTTATTTGTGTGTGGGTGTGTTTGGTTTGATGGATCCTCTACAGTAATTAACTGATGAGGGACAAATTCCTTCAACTTGAAAAAGTCAAGCCTACCTTTACTGCTATAGGAACAAGCTCAGATCTCTCCAATGGCAGCTTAAGCCAAACGCCTTTCTTCCCCTACAATTGTATGACACCAGTACGTTAATTTCTGATTGTACCACATATTTCTGCAAAATGTCATTGAAGGTCGACACTCCATGGTTATATGGAAGATATATCAGTGCAGAGACCGCAAGCAGGTCATAATGCCAAAACCATAGTAGCAATGCTTAAGAGATAAGAGGTAAACTTCCACCCCTCTCTCTTTACTATGGAGGAGTGATATGGTTATGGTTGAGGCAAACACTAAGGGGAGGAGCAGACCACAATTCGCATTAGAGGCGAGAGTTGAACATGATGCACTCGATTGAGCTCACTGAAAAAACCGGATTCATGATCTCAATTGATTGAGACTTAAGGGAGAGTAATTTTGTTCACCCTCCCTAAAAGAGGGTGAACAAAACTCTCCCTTTTTTTGGTTGAATTAGTGTGGATCTCACCACAAAGTGATGTCATGCTTACCAAAAAATGTATTGGGACCCACACATTTGTGGTGGGACCCACACATTTCAACCAATAAGAGAGATGATTTTGTTCATCCTTCTTTTAAGGAGGGTGAACAAAATTGCACTCATTGACTTCGTTTGGTTTGGTTTCTCTCTCTCTCTCTCTCTCTTCTTGTCCTACTACTACTACTGCTGCAGCAGCTGCTGCTAGAACTACTACTACAATAAGGCCATTAGGATCACAACAGAAATATTAAAACAATTTACTCTGCTATGTCCATATGACAAGAATAGGCAGTTCAAAATCTCACACAAAATCTTCAAAACCACTTAATTTATCATAAAGGAAAGTGAGAGAGAATACTCTTCCATCTGATGAAGAGATTTCCAAAAAGGGTGCCTAAGATTGTGAGCAAATTAGACTGATACTGTTAAACTTTTTTTTTGATGACGAAGGAACTACCCCACAACAGGGTTACTAATTGGACTACCCATAGAGTGTAAACCTCCGGGCAACCGAAACTATCCACTGCCTCGGTCAATGGGTACACATTGTACCGCCCTGATATGATGCCTAAGGACATATCGAAACGCACGTGAAGAGAAATTTACCTTTGTTTTCCAGTGAGAGAGCGATGACCGAAGTCTGGACTCGAACAGTTTTTCGTTGACCGGTAGTCTTTCGGAATTAACAATGACTCCACCATACTCATCATCGAATGCCTCAAGTTCTCTCATTCCAGTGAGAAACAGACTTGAACTAGCACCATTTGTTCGGTTAATCTCGTACGGATAAGTCTCTAACGCGAAATTTTCTTTGCCAATTGAGCTGATGGCTTTGTTTGACGTTGTCAGTCTATAAGACGTCTTCGGAGAAACGCCTAAACCCAAAAAAAAAAAAGCAGCAAATTGGAAATCAGTTACGGGTTGTTCTAGAAACTGACTTAAGTCAGGAATTGGCATAGAGCCATAGAGTGGCTGTGGAATCTTGTAATTTACCTGTGAAAGAAGAGAAGTGTGGAGAGCCTTTGAGAGAAGCAGAGTCGCTTGTGTTTAAAAATGGGGTCGAAAACTGTCTCTGTGAACCAACCAACCTAGACAAAGATATGGCCTTTGAATCAAACATTTTCAACCCACTTCACTCTTCAATCAAATGAAAAGGATCAAATTTTAAACTTATACAGAAATTGGATTGTTCTCGTCTCGAGTGGACTAAATAATATTGGGTAATGGGAAAAAGGAAAAAAAAAATAAAGGATTGGAAAAAAAACAGAGTAGCAAAAAAGGATTGGGATCTTTTTCAGTTTTGGTGAGATGAACCCAGATGGAGAAGAGCGATTTAACGCACTGCTTTTGAGCTCGTGAATTTATCCTAAAAGCCAGAAACCAGAATTGGGTAATGCTCCTGAATTTGTGGTGCGAAATGGCTTTGGTTCAAAAGTGACAAGAAAGCAGAGTGATATCAAGAGAAGATATTTTTATTAGTAAATGACAAGTAAACTGAGATAACAAGAGAGATGCCTAAAATTATTTTGTGGAGAGACAGAGAAGAAGAAGTGGGTACAAGAGGCAGCGTGAATCTATATTTATAACATCGAATTGGATCCTCTCCGATCCTGAATTTGAATTTGGATCGGAGGGAACCGTTACAATTTGATCCATTCATTGATACAATTAATGATTCGGATTTATTCAGAAACTCCTCCTTAGGGGAGTTGACTTTTTTCAGAAAAAGTTTTTCGGCAAATTCAAACCTATTAATTGCGGTAATGAATGATCCAAATTTGGACCGTTTCCCTCGTGCTCCATATATATAACATACTCGTTTGTAAAGGAATAAGGACAAAAAACAAGCCTTTAAAGGGGGAGATTTTATTCGGTTTTTCTTTAATCTTTAAATGGAGTGTGAAATGGTAATACACAACATTTTCCCAACGTGATAACCGTTGCACGAATTTCCCAACGTGACAAACATGCAATTTCTAGCCAACACGGTTAGGTTAGAGATACAAAGGTTGTGAATAGAAGGAAATTCGAGAGAGTACCCACTTTCATGGTCACAAGTTATCGAAATTATGAGACCGGTGTGTGCTATGCAGCAATGCATAATATAAATGCAGTGCAACCGCTTTAGGACCCATCCCGGGATTCTGTTGTTTGACCTGAATTATTCATTTTGTTCGTCTCGTTGAATATATAGTTCACATAACCTTTGATACGAGGTTCAATCTTGGATCTTGCACTTGAAAGTCGTTCTTGAGAGAGGAAATGGCAAAGCCAAGAACCAAGTGAATGAAAGCTAACAATTTTATTGCTTCACAGCCTGAATGCATGCTTCCCGCTCCGAGCCTGCATGACTTCATTTCCTGTGCTCTATTCACTCTCTTCCTTCTCATTCATTGATCTAACAATTTTAGGTTGATCGGATATCAGGAACTATGTTTTCAATTTTTTTTTAAAAGAACGAAACAAAAAACGGAACAGTTATAGTTACCGATCAGACATCAAAAACTATGTCACAATTGATGTAATGTCCCGGATTTATACTTTATACTTTATATGTGATATGATTGATCTCTTTTATTGATTGAAAAAAAAACAAACAGCAGTCTGGATAATCTGTCCTACCATCCGTGTCCCACCTCACTGTCGCATCCTTCCTCTTGCAGCCACGTTGCCAAAATTCCCTTCCCCTTTTAATCCAATTCTATTCCTTTTTAACCCCACTTTCTTGTATAATAATATAGTCCTATGAACAAATCTACCCTTTTCACGTTTTGTTTTTGGTAATGGAGTACTGTTTTGTTTAGGTAGCAATGTTGTAGCATTGTGATAATTGTTTTATAACCCAAATATGAGTCTTTCGCATCAGTTTCTAGAGAATTGAAGCAAAGTAAAAAAATTATAATTTTCAAGGATTATAAACAACCGCACAAGAAATATAAAATCTGTATCCACAGCTATCACAAAAATACTTTTTATAATAGATGACAAACTTGTTGAGAGTATAAGTAATAAAGTTACCCATTTCTCTAACAGCTTACACTTTTAGATGAGTTGGTGGTTAACAATCTAATATGGTATTAGAGCAGGCAATAGATCCTGTGTTCGAACCTCACCGTCTATCTGATAATTAAATATGTGCACGTGTTTAGCCCGCTTATGAAGGAAAGCCTGACTACACGTGAGGGGGCGTGTTGAGAGTATAAATAATAAAGTTCCTCTCTCTAACAGCTTACGCTTTTAGATAAGTTGATGGTTAACAATCTAATAAAACTATTATCTATCAAAAATTTTCCAATACAAACTACGCATATATATAGAATAAAAAAACTACCATAGACCTTTTCAATAAAACTAAAAGATCTACCATAAATAATCATCATATACTATAAGCATACAATCTTTTGCATTCTTATCCAATTTAAAAACTAAAATAAAAAAAAGTTGTGGTTTCAAATTAGGTTGTTATTGTCAAAACTGGTAAGGTAAAATTTGTTGGAATTGTAGAGAGGCTCTGATAATTACGAAAGCGTCACAAACACACGCACACATACACAAGAATTTTTACGTGGTTCCCAAAATCAGGTACGTCCACGGGAGGAGAGTATTTCACTATATGGGGTAGATAAAAATACAATGGAGGAGACACTGCTCAACTCACTCAATCTCAAATCACTCACATATGATTTGTTCTCTCCCACTGTGTGTGGGGAGAAACCCCCACTGGGGTTCTCTCAGTCTCTCAAGAACACTTAGGTGTTCTTTTCTCTCTACCACTCATACTTTCAACACACACAAGTACATCTATATATAGGCATACAACATGGGTGTGAACACCGGCGGCCGTCACCAATTTCAAATTGAACTCTTCCCCCACTGGGTCAACAAATATGGCTGCCAAAGTTTTCAATGGCTGCAGGCATGATGTGGAATAGTATCCACACATTTTTCTTATTTCTTAATCAAGCTTACTTACTTTTCAACAAAATTGACACAAATAAATCAATCAATTACGTAACAAGATGTACGATAAAATGGTCTTCTCTTTTTCCAGTTTTCACAAAATATGGACACGATAAAAAGTACGAATGATTTCTGAAACTTTGTATGCTTCAAAATATTGAACTCATAGTTTTGGTGCTGAAGTTTGCAATGTGATATCTAAGAACATGACCTCTACTTCCTGTTGCGTTACATGCGTTACAAATACTCATATTCAACAGATCTGTCCATGTCTTTCACATAATAATTGAATCTCATCTTTTCTTCGAGTGCCCTTTTTCTATTGTTGTTTGGAAGCAGAATGGAAGCGTGTTCTGGCCAAGAATGGCATCTCTAGAGCTATAATCCCTCTAGAACAGGAACTGGATTGGGTAGTCCATCATAGGAGGGGTAAAGGTATGCGAAATTCAGTGTATAAATTGTCTTTGGTAGCTTCCATCTACTTCATATATATGGGGAGAACGAAATCTGCGTAGTTTTCAGGGAAAAGTCAGGATTGAGGTTGATGTCACTATAGGAAAAAACACATTTGGTGAATTTGGTCACTAAAAGGCCCTATTTAGTCGCCAAAGGTCTACCGTGATAAAAAATAATTTGGTCACATAGCCTTGGTCACAGAAAGGTATTAGTGACCAAATTTGTATTGGTCACAAAAACCATACTCCCTCCGTCCCTTTTATAGAGTGTACATTTCCATTTTAGGATGTCCCTAAATAAGTTTGTGTTTTGAAAAGTTAGTGGGTACATTTCCTATTTTGCCCTTAAAAGTAGATTCCTTTTTAAAAAGTTAGTGGGTATTATTATATTGATAAGGGTAAATAATGGAAAGTAGATGTAAAAGTTGATGTGAGAGAAAAATAGATGGAATTTCCAGGTAACACACTTAAAAAGGGACGGAAGGAGTAACATTTAGTGATTAAAGTGTGGTCACAAATGTATCCTTTTGATGACCAAATTTGTGCTGGTCACTGATACCTAGTGGTCGCTAAATGATTCTTTCGGTGACCAAAAAGTTGGTCATTGATTTCATCTTTTAGTGAGTAAGATTTTGGTCACAATTGTGATATTTCGGTGACCAAAAAGTTGGTCATTGATTTCATCTTTTAGTGAGTAAGATTGTGGTCACAATTGTGATATTTCGGCGACCAAAAAGTTGGTCATTAATTTCATCTTTTAGTGAGTAAGATTTTGGTCACAATTGTGATCTTTCGGTGACCAAAAAGTTGGTCATTGATTTCATCTTGTATTGACTAAGGTTTTGGTCACTGAATGATTTTTCTGGTGACCAAAATTTGGTCATCATTGTCATCTTTTTATGACCGGGGTTTTTAGTCGCTGAATTATAATGGTCACCAAAGATGATTTTCCGTGAATAAATTTTTTAGCCACCAAAAGTTTACTATTGTTTTCCCAGTAGCGGTCACCAAAAGATGCTTGTAGCTACCATCTTTCATTCTCAATATAAATTTTTGAATACAAACCAAAATGACAACAAATACCAAATTTCTATAAATAATCACCATGATACTAACAAATACCAAATTTTAATTGTCATTACAACATCCTAACATAGTTTAGCATGATACTTACAAATAACTAACAGTGTATTAATATCCCGATATCATAACAGTCACCAAGCAAAACAAAATACATAAGACCACAAGAAATTTTTCTATTGAATAACCATCCAAAAAATGCATCCATATCCAAAATATATACGGAATAGCCATCATTCAAGCAAAAGGCATCCATATCCACAGTATATGCCAACGCTGCAAAGAAGTCCAAGTTGATCTGTAAATGCACAAATAAATACAATTAGTACCAATAAAGAAGACAAATATACGTGCAAGTAGAATTCATCTAATCAATCCTTTAGCATGAAACTAGTAGAACAAACTAAAAACTAAACCAAAACAGAGCTCAACAAGTCTTAACTATTTCCCATAAGAGAGTGAACCTCTTTTTTTTTTTTTGCACGGCAAAAAAGGAGTTTCATTAACTAAATAAATAGATCAGATACAACATGTTAAAGGGAGCAGAAAATCGGCAACTCAATGAGAGATAAACATCCCAACTAGGTTGACACCTAACCCTCTTGACAATATATGCCACACCTCCCAAAAAGAGGCAAAGTTGGCAAGCAATCGACCAGCCTTGCCAAGACTACTAATCCCTTCAATTGTTAATCCAATACAAATAAGATGAGTAAATACAACACTATTTTGAAAAGAACTAGATGTAAGTATAGAAATCCCATCTACGTTAAACCCTCAAAATGTTGATTTCAAGCAAAAGCAAGAAGTGAAAGATAGCCCAGATTTCTAGTAAGTGTACCAATGAAGCTCAAAGCTTGACATTAATGCAGAAGTTAGTAATATGCATCGTATCATCAAAGCATAAAATCATCCCACAGAAACAGCTACAACCCATAGGAAATTAAAGACTGATCCCATAGCAAAATTTGTATTCTAGAGATCATTGATAGCCAAATTTCTCCCAGTGAAACTAGATCTTGAACATGAGCAAAAGCAAGTGAACCAACTCTGGAAAGAGTAGCAATCCAAAGGAATTGGACTAAGTTGAGGTTGCTGATCCCAGTGCAAAAAAACAGAGTTTCATCCTTCTCATTCACTGAAGAAGTATTTTTTTAAGCCTAGCAGGATTAATTCCAAATGGAATAACTGAAGTCGTAATTTTATTTAAATAGCATCATTCTTTAATACATCCGAATTGATACCCTACCATAAAAATGTGGAGGTCATGGAAGAACCTAAAACTAAGGAAATAAAAATATAAGCTATGTAGCTATTAAAGGATGACTATCTATGAAGCACCAGCCTCATTCTCACGTGGAAACATGTGAAACGGCTATGGGAGGGTCTATACGGATTACTCCGAGGTACGCAAGCTAGCTTGGGACACCTTACATTACCAAATAAAAAAAAAATGTTCAGAAAAATTTAATGGTGGATACTAGGGGTGTAACCGGTCCGGTTCTTGGGGTTTTTGGACAAAACCGGGAAAAACCGGTTCGGAGAAAGCATGGAACCGAAACCGGATTTCTAGACATCGGTTCTGTTTCGGTTCGGTTCCTACCGGTTCGGAGGCCGGTTCGGTTTAGAAGGGGGAGAGAGAAATCTGTACGCGACGGCATGTACGTACATGCCTACATACAAACACAAATCGATCTAATCGAGATACAAACACACGATCTAAACAAGACACATATAATCCATTCATACACAACCAAATCGACCCAAATGTGATGCAAATTGATCTATACATACACGAATAGATGGAGATATATACATACACGAATTGATCTCATCTCGTCATCGTCATGACCGCCACCACGTTGCTCGTCGTCCAACACACTGCGATCTTGATCTGTGAGAGAGAGAGAGAGAGACGATCTGTGTCGGCGCACATCTGGTAGTGGGTAGGTTTTACTTCGACTGTGTGTTATAAACTTATAAGAGTGTGTGTATCTATAGCCCAAGGATCCAGTCAGGACTCCCTGACGGATCCTTAGGTCCACACCTCCCCTTCCCGGCCAAATGGTCGGGATCCGAGTCGTTAGATGTGTTTAAAACGTGTTTTTAAGGGTCCCCGTGAGAAATCATCAAAAAAAAATACCGGGAAGGGCTTGATCCGAGCAGTTTTTCATAAAATTGTATATATACTGTTTTTATGAAAAACTGCTCGGATCAAGCTCTTCCCGGTATTTTTTTTTGATGATTTCTCGCGGGGACCCTTAAAAACACATTTTAAACACATCTAACGGATCGGATCCCGACCATTTGGCCGGGAAGTGGGAGGTGCGGACCTAAGATAGGTCCGGGAGTCCTGACCGGAACCAGACTCTATATATATATATTTAAATAAAAGTCTACATGAAATTTATACAGAACTTTAGAATACTATTCCCATCATAGTATTTTAAAATAATATAAAATACTAACGAAGTCTTTGAATAGTATTCAAGAACCGAGAATTCATGATGGTTTTGACCCACTTAACTTATTAAAATTGCACTTTGAACCCTTAACATGCCCCCATGGTGTCTCTAACATGTCCTCAGCGCATTTGACTAACCGATATTAAACACAAATTAAGAACACCTATTTGTGCATGTCCGAGACTTCGAGGAGTGGGTCTCAAGTCTTAACATATCTGTTTCCTTAGGTGTTGGCTATGGCTACACGAGGCTAATAGGCTTATCCGTGCTTCTTAGTTTTAGTCGTGACGATGAAATAATCCTTATTTGTCCATGGACGTTTTTTTATTTATCCGTAGTCCATGGCTGTTGACATGCCTTCTTATAAACTTCATAGTACCTTCACACGTAACAAGCAATAGCTGCAGACCATTATAGTGATCAATCTTCATGTTCGTCTTCACCTTCGGAGTCTGCACAAGTTAGAAACATCCAATTAAAGATCACAAAAAGCAAATAAAGAGGTTTTGATGGGTGTTGATAGTTCAAATTCCACCAATACTAGCAAAAAAAAGCACAAAACAAAAGTCCACCTCAACCTTCCCACTTAGTTTGGGTACTAGTTATTTCCCTTTCCATTTAGAGGGCGGAATTATGACTTCAATTGGCAAATGGCAGGACAGGGAGACACAGGCTGGTGCAGAGATTCAACGAAGCCCACAAGAATACTGGGAGACACATATGTATACACACCATATTTACAATTACTACTCAGGACATAGTCGATCCAACACTACATTTGGAGTACCCGAAATATAGTTAGCTGACTTGGCATTCTGCAGCATCGAACAACAAACTTCCTTCATGATCTATTAAAGCCTAGTGATGTGCTGCTATAGACATATTTATAAGTAGCTGAGCGCTTGAGACAAGCTCTCTCTCTTACATCTCCTCTCTACCTCTGATTCAAAAAAATTTATCCTTCTACGTTTAAAGACCTATCTTTCTATTCAAAAAATTTGTGTCCTTCTATGTGTAGAGACCTGTCTTTCTATCCCTCTCGAACTTTCTCCATTTTGCTGCCTATCGAACTGATAGGGTGCACTGTAACAGTGCCAGCAAAAAACAACTTCTTCTTCAACCCTTATCTTTTCTTTCTTTGCCTTTAATTTGGAAAGTCTAGGTCTCCATTACCTCAAGATTCCAACTACTCTTGTGCAATTTCAAGATAACTTCAACGTTCTAAAAAAACGGGTGAATATTTTTGGCGCATCAACTTTTCGAGGTCATTTCTATTATTCCCAGTGAACCCAATTGGTACCAAAATCTACAAATATGCAACCTAGACCTTATTCCTTTATGTGAGATTATACTTATTAGTAGTATTAAACCAACTCATCTTTTTCGTATTACCTCTATAAAACCTAATATCAACTCATCAATTGCAGACATGAAAAAACCGATAGCCAGTTTGTATCAGATATGAGCTTACCCAGAACAAAAATCATTGTAGTGCATGTTTTTTGACTTTCTCTCTTCTCAACTACACCTACCCATTTGTGGCAAAGTGTTCCCATAACGAATCCCTCTCATTTATGCATATAGTAATGAAAGTCTAAGCTGTTATAAACTTACCAGATCGAATATCTTCACCAACTTGGCCTCTAGCTTGTATTTGTTTCTCAAGCACCCGATACATCAACACCCACCAATAAATGTGAAGAACAAGTAGGCAATTAAGAAGAGAATTGAACACGTAATAGTAAATTGGTCCATCCACATTGTGCTTTTCCTTGTCTAAGGTCAGGAGAACTTCATAACTGCCATATGGAGAAAACAACAAAAGTTACAAAATCTCATTAAATAGAAAACATTTCTATAAGGCTATAAGCCCCTCACAATAAAACAATGTTGACAGAAAGCAGTGTTACAAGGACTCTACATTCCTAAAATAACCCTCGAGTGCACCATGTCAGCGGGATATGACAAGGGTAGCCAGAATGGAAATTTTGGATTCTCAACATATGTTTGGAAGAAAAGGCAGCTCTCATTTTGTTAGGAACAAAATCTTTATAACCTCACATGGATAAGACACATAAATCCCCATTTTGCCTCTGTATCTCATTAAATTTCAGTTACAATTCTATACAATTGCAGGATACAACAGAAATAAACATAAGGACAGTCTAGGACATGTCCGTGTACCAATGGCCAACTTTTTTGATAGTCATCCCATATCTTGAAGTTGAGGGTATAGGAAAGCCAATCCCTAGACTTCATACACACGCTCAATAATCATATCCAAGTGCATCTACCACTCATATAAGAGGACAAAATGGGAAAGCAGAATATGACAAACGCCAAGTGTATATAGCATCATTGAGAAGCATGACTTCAAGACATGTGACAACAGGGGAGGAATAGCGGGGTCCATACATCGCACTAGTGAGTTTTCTCTATCCGATTCCCGCTACAATAAGAATTAGACGCAAAATGCGTAAAATAGAGTCTTTTGATAATTTCAGACTCCAATTTGCAAGATATGATTCATAAGCATCATCATCCAGAGCTTGTTTAGCACTTCTAAGTTTTAACTTTTTTCCTTTCCGATTTCCTTATAGTAGTGATTTATATATGTTCTCACAACATCATAGAAGCTCAACAATTGTGAAGGTAAAGAGAATGGCATGTAGGAACTATTAACAGACAGAAACCCATGATAATTCAAAAGAGATGGCGCGTTAAAACTGGAATCTATCTTTCGGATTACTGACGAAGTTTTTACAGCAAACTAAATTCTCCCTCCTCGAAATTTTGGTGAAAAGTTAAAGACTATCCACCTATCTTTTGTACCTCTTACTTTCACCTAAAGGCTAGGAGATTCCTGAGGTCAAAGACTAACACAATTTATTTTAAAAGCATCTGAATATCAGTATTCTACAATCAAAAGGATTCCTAATTAACGATACTAAAACTCCTCTAAATTTTCCTATGAAATGACATCACACTTTACTGTTCTGAGAGGATTCAGCAGAAGTCATCTAACTATAATCTAACACGACACATTAAAGCCAACTAAATTCATGTTTGATTCTAGTGATACAGTGAGTTTATGCAACTAAACTCTAAACCACATGTTTAATCAGAATAGGCATTTCAACATCTGTTGAACTGGCAATAGCACAACCTAGTATCTTGAATTTCAGTGCACATTCAGTACGGCACACTCAAACATTTATGTATCCTATATGTGAATGTTTATGAAACCCTCAATATAAGTAAATGTCTTTTAATGCACCAACTCCCGCAGCTAATCATGCATAACATCAATAGATAAGCAATACATGTGCTACTGCAGTTGAGGAATAAAAAGAAGACAACATAATAAATAAAATAGGCTCCACAGCAAATTACAGGAATGATGAATGATGAATAAGAATACGTGTCAAATAAACTGAGCTAACTATATTTCCATAAATCATGATTGCTCCATTCAGTAGTTTATCCCTCTTAATGCTTTGGCAGTTTTCAAGATTTCAAATTTGATGGAAAACAAGATTGGACTCGCAGTAGTTCAGCCCTTCTGATGCATTGTGGTTATCAAGATTCAAATTTGACGAAAGGAAAGAGTTATGATTTTGACTTAATCATATTAGACATAAGGCCCAGGGAAATTACAAATGATTTCATAGCCAAGTACACTAATGCATCACATGCTCACCTGGTACTCCAGAGCACCCAGAATGGATAGTAAATGAGGCGAAGTAGGGTCCAAGACAAAACAAAAAGAATAAATGAAATGCTAGCGAGACTTTCTGCACCACAGTATTTAGACATCTTCCCTACTTCCAGAAATACATCACTACCATCATGAAGAGCCAAAATAACCGAGCCCGCACGAGCAAACCTGCAGAAGACACAGGAAACAAGTAAATTCTCCTACATTAATTGATAAAAGTTTGATCTGGTTTTTCTTTTGTGCAATGGGAAATACACTCAAAGGTTTTCTGAAATGGCTTTTGCATTCATAGGAAAAACATGTACAAATAGACCCATAAGATGAGCTGACAATAAATAGAAATATGATAGTTTTTCGTAGGTACAAGCTAAATTCTCTCAATTAATGTTTTTATGATTATACGCCCGGTTTGTTTGGTCGGAGTAGTTGGACTAATCGTGGAGGGTATATGGACCTATAGGATGAGTATTCCAGCCATACTTATGGCGATGAGATTATTAGTACCTCACTGCCCCAGGTATTTTTAGATACTACATATCCAAATGCCATTTAACCCTGACCATGAAAGCTCCAAACAACAGCGGAAATGTGTCCTCGGGGATAAGTCATTCAATCTTATGCTTTAATCCGGAAAACACACCGTAATGTACACATACCTCAATATGTAAGAGAGCAAAATTAGAATGACAGTTGCAACATGATGGCCCATAGACACCCCAAAGTCAGAGCGCCTTGTTTCCCAGAAAATTAAAGCAAATATGGAGTATGTATAGAATCCAGCGGTGTACAAGTATGCTGCTTTCAACTTCAACCTGAATATTCCAAAAAATAGTCACTGAAAAAAGTAGCGACCTGGATAAATTCAAGGACAGACTACAGCAAATACGGCTGCTTGAATAAACAATCATCAATTAATCGAAGTTCAAAATTGTACTTAGTTTTCTGGTCAGGCCAGGTCTGGTTCCCAGGCCCTACCCAATAATAACTTGTGTTAGTGAACCAAGGCTCGTCATAAGTAACAGAGACCACCAGAAGCTCCGCTGAAAGATAATAAACACATTTCCAAGCCGACTCTTTAAACTTTCGTATCTTCGTTCTTCTCTCATCCGTCTCAACAGCTATCGTCTGCTGTCCTTTCCCAAATATCAATCGTCTACCCACTTTCTGCAACATGTACATCCATGATGAACAGAGCTATAGAGTTAGCGGAAGGGAGAAATCTGAGAGGTGGAACATGATACCAACTGCTTAAAGTAGGCTTATTTACCTTTCTGAATTATAAACAAAAAACGAAGGCAGCAGGAATGCAACAGGAGCTCTATGGAAAAGTGATAGAAGGACATTTCTCCGGAATCCCAACTAAGTAGCTGGAACAAGATAAATCATAATAGAGATGTCGTATTGTTCTTTTCATCACCAGATGCGGTTTATTCTACTATTATATCCCAGAATGCTTATACAATTAACATCTCATCCAAACATGTCAGTCGTACAATAACCAAGATCGCATATAATTCTTCTTCCCTGATGTTAGGGTCCAGATATGTGTGGCCCTAACCTTAGCATAAGGCTTCCAAGCCTACAAGGTTTTGCGGCATACCTATATGGGCTCGAGGACATTAAATAGGTTTCTGTATATTCATATTTCAGATGGAACTGCAACACGTTGGAGATCACAAACACACCAAGACAAGGGTAGCAACATTTTGACACGATATTAACTACATTAATATCAATGGCTGGGCTCAAACATAAAGTAATAGAACGAGGAACGCCGAAAATAAATAAAAAAATAAACCGATAAGAAAAAACGAGGAAGAGATAAATAGAAGGTAACATGCCTTGAGAAAAATGACTGAAAATTAGGAGTTAAAACAATAAATCACAGAGAGAGAAAAATGAAGTATAAATTAGACACAGCCAATTTGAAGCGTCAAAACAGGAGGAGAGGACCTTATTCAATCGCTTTTTGGCTAGACTTAAAAAGCTAAGATTTGATACAAAAGTTGGACTTTTGAAGAAAGAATTATGTTTAGCCTTTGCATGTTAGAAGCAGTTTCCAGCTTATCTAGAATTGGGCCATTCTAAGAAGCTTTGACAAGTTTGAGGTGTGGCTTGATGGACTTCCTTGCTATCTCTTAGTTAACAATCCCTTCCCATTGCCAAGGGAAAAAAAAAAAAAAATCCCTTTCCATCTCCCGTATTTTTCTAAGGGGGCAATTCCCTCCCAGTCTGCTTCCGGTAAATAAATTCCCTCCAAGTCCACCTATTTTTCTGCCCCATGTGCGCCGCCCCGATATTTGTCCTGTCCCACCCCCATCTCTCTCTCTCTCTCTCTCTCTCTCTCTCTCTCCTCAAGTCCCCCAAACCATATGAAAGTGTCTAAACGCCAGGGTACCCTATGAAAGTGCCTAAACCACTAAAAGTCTATAACAGGAAAGTGCACCCTAAAACTTAAACCTAGGGTACCATTTGAAAGTGTCTAAACCACTAAATCCCGATAATAGGGAAGCGCACCCTAAAACCTAAACCTTAGGGCACCCTATGAAAGTGCCTAAACTAGGGTACCCTATGAAAGTGCCTAAACCACTAAACCCTAATAATAGAAAGTGCACCCAAAAGCTTGACCTACTGGTAATTAAGTTTCAACTCTTGATCTAGTGGGAATTAAGTTTCCAAAATGTGACCAACAGGTAATTTTCCTTTTTCTAAGCTTCAATTCTACCAGCTCCTCCCTTTCCCTTTTTTCAGAAGAAACCCAAGAAAGTCTATGGCTTATTAGATAAGTAACCGCAAAAATTGTCAATAAGAAGATTAGTTATATGCGGCAAGGTGTCAGATTTACAAGAACACCATTGGCAATTGTACATCAAGCCACCAGCCCCATGTTGGGGGTTCTAGTTCTTAGCAAGTCCCTTTTGATTATTAATTATCTTTCTAGTTTCCGTTTAACACTTTGTAAATTGAAATACACAAGCTCAAGTCTCTTTTGACTCCTACTAAAAGCAAGGCCCCCCAAAAAAAAGCTTTCTTTGGGTGATCAAAAGATCTATCAAACATAAATTACAGAACTAAAGATATACACAGAGACATGGTATAGTACCTCAAATAGAAATCTATCGAGAAAGAACCGAACAGTTGGGAAGAACAGAATAAAGAAGGGAAGGACTGCGAAATCTTGAAATTCTGGGTATGATTCCTGCTCCCAATCAATAGAACCCACCAATTCAGAAATACCCATTTCAGTTTTCTGAGTAACCAAACAAATCTGGGTAGAAAATTTCAGAGCTGGGTTCTCTTCTCTGTCTCCTGGAAAGGAATGGCTACAGAGAGACAGATCGGACTCTGAGGATGTTGTTATTACCTGGTAAAGAAATGGCCTTTCTTGATTGGGAAATTCTGGGTTCTGGTCAAGAGAAGCCACTGGATTTTCTTTAGGGGAGAAGGGCTAGTGAGGTTGACCTCATTGGTGATAGGAAATGGGGCATGATGGGGGATGTTTGAAAGACAACCAAGATTCATGTGATCCAACGGAATTTACGAGCATTTGGCAATTTACGAGCATTTGGCAATTTGAGGATACAGTAAAAAACAAACCAGTTGACATTTCTAAATTAGGAATTCCAGTATTTTTGTTTCTGATGACAATCAATAGAGAAGTAACTTCATAAAAAAAAAAAAATCAATAGAGAAGTAAAAATAAAATAAAAAACAAAGAATATGTATATACTATATCCAAAATTTTATTTTTTTATTTTTTCGCTGTGACACTCCCGTTTTAGATTCTATACTTTTTAATGGAAGTTTTGCCAACCCAAAATATCACAAAGGAATCTATATCTATACTTATTGACATGCGCGTATTAACCGACTGAGCTAGACAGTACGAGGGTTGTATCCTTTAGTTAATTTGGTTATGTTCTTTATCTTTTATGTTTGTAATTTGTTATTTTCTTTGACTTTTATGTTCTTTTTTGTTTTTTTTTTTTTTTTTTTCTGGTAAATGAATCATTTTATATCCAACCAATCAAAACAATCCAACGAGTAAGATACCCACAATATAGACTACTGTACAAAGGAAAAGGAAATCCTACTACAAACAACCTCTACCACATTAAATCGTGAGCGGTCCCTAAAATTCTACTAGAGAGATGCCATCGACTACACAGTCTTTGGTTTGCAAGAGTATTAGAAAACTGTGGCCAAATACAAACTTTCAATCTAATATGTTCATCAATGCAAGACAAAACCTCTATAGAACTCTTCGGAATTCCTCCAAAAACTCGAGAATTTCTTTCAATCCAGATGAAATAAACTCCTGAAGCCAAAACCAATTTAAACAGCAAAAGACCAAAAGTTTTGCCCCTACAGAAACCAATAGCCCAAACAACCTCAGAATCCCACTCCTCAACCCCTCTCTGCACCTGGAATCTAGATAGAATGACTTCCCAAATACTGCTGGAAAAATCGCAAGCAAAAAATAAATGTTGCAATGTCTCTTCATGTTAGGAACAGTAAACACAGTCAGGATCAATCACTATTCCCCATCTTCTAAGTCTATCCTTAGGCCATCTATCCTTAGGGCATCTCTAGTGCACTATCTAAAAAATGTTTACTAAAGTGTACACCTAAGCACATGTGAGACCTTATTTTATGTACTAAGAACTTAGTTAGCTAGCTAAGGAGAAATGCACTTTAATGGGCTACATATATGTCTTCCTTATCTTTTAGTCTTTTCCCTCTCTCTCCTCTCTCTCTCTCCCTCATTAAAGTCTTTCTCTCTCCTTTTTCGATCCCTTCTCTCTCTCTCTCTCTCGCCTTAAGTCTTTCCTCAAATTTAGATAGTGACCTAGGGCACTTTAGGGAGTGAGGGGTGTCATGTAGGATTTAGAAAGTCAATTCTTATGTACTAGGTAGGGCACTTCAGGGTACTCTTTTATGTAGTGCACTAGAGATGCTCTTAGTGGACATCTTCTTCAAACATGCTAACCACATAATAAATGCCCACTTAGGTTCTTTTTTGTTATGTTCTTTATCTTTTATATTCTGTCTTTTATGATTGTACTCGGTATGTAGCATTTCATATAATGAATTTTTCTCTTTAGAAAAAAAGAACTTATCATTTAAATATTATATATATAACCAATTTGAATATGGATTCAAATGAGAGATTGATTATTTGTGCATTGCACAGTGGCAAATTTCAATAGACTAACTATGTGTACGAGAGAAGACATGTTTTCTTTATAAAAAAATATTCACTTCAGCAACTTACTATATTTTTCTCGCCTCCCTATTCGTTTGCTCAGTTGAAAGAAAAAGAAAAAGCTTTCAAACATCCAATCACCGTCAAGAGAAAATGTGTTTTAAGTCAGTTTGGATCTTTTTTTTTTCATTATAAATTTTTTTTTCTTCTCCAACAATCTATCTCGCCTAGAAAAACTTGAAAATGTAAAAAGATAGAAACCTAATTTGAAATTCTTTTAGAAAATGAAAAAAATAAACCAAAAAATTAAACTTGTCTCTTTTTTATCTTTCATAAACTTTTACAACTTTTGTTCAAAGGTACTATGGCTCCGTTTGGGAGCCTCTTTTTTTATTTTTTGGTTTCTCTTTTATGATTTATGGGTGTTTGGCAGCCAAGGGGAGAAAGAGTTTTCCCAAAAACTGTTTCTCCATTTTTGGGGATAGAGAGAAGAAATCAAAAAGAGGTTCACACCTTCTTTTCAACTTCTACTTATGGATTTCTCCCATCTCTCTCTCCCAAAATGCATTCTCCGCATTTCTCCCAAACACTCAACCCAGATTCAAAATTCATTCTGGTCATAATCCAAAAAATCAAAAAGCCAAAAATGAAAAGCTGAAAAGTAGGCTTCCAAACACCCTTTATATATTTTTTGGAGTTATCTTGTCACGGTTCTGGGGCGTAAAAGCTAAAAAGATAAGCCAACCTCGGACCTAAAGCCCATTCACAAGCCAAGCCAAAGCCCACGGACCTCAAACCACGATTCTGGTCTGGGTGGGCCCGCGGGCAACTTCAGCTCCAAGCTATTGCAAACCAAATTATTCTAGTTTGCCCATACCCGTAACCCAAGCCCAATCCATTCCCAGTAGTTCGTAAAAATTAAAAACGACAAGGCAACCTCGGGCTCAAAACCATTCACAAGCCTAGCCCATGGACCAGAGACCCGGTCACCGCAGTTACGACAGTGCGCACGTGTGGTAAATCGGTCCAAGCCCACTTTGTCTTTGCCCTCACCCCCTTACAAAAAACTTGGGGGCCCTAGGGGACCCGGTCATGAACCATAGACCCGGTCACGACAGTTACAGCAACGCACACGTGTGGTAAATCAGTCCAAGCCCACTTTGTCTTTGCCCTCACCCCTTTACAAAACTTGGGGGGCCTAAGGGCCGAGTCCTTTATGTCCAACTTGGGTTCAACTATACCGATCAAAGTTCTCAATTTTGAGCAATGTGGGATGAAGTGCAAGGCCTTCCAAACACACTGACATAGAGGAAGAATTTTCCACTCGATCTCTTAATGAAATTTGTTTATTGTTTCACCGGCCTAAACCCCTTACGTACGAGTGTCTAAACCCGCTCGGACCCACCTCACGCGTCGTGGTGTCGCACTTTATTTTGGGGTCAACATCCCAAAATGTTCATTGAACCATTCCTATTTTACAACATAAACATGTTGCCACCCGATATGGGCGAGCTAGCATTTAATTTATGATTTGGAATTCTGTTATTTATTCTCTTTAAAGGTTACCCTCCACGGATGTCTAGGGCTGTAAACGAGCCGAACTTCAGAATGTTCAAGTTCGTTCGTTATATAAGTTTTTAAACGAACTCGAGCCGAGCTCGAACTCACTAAAAATTTGACAAGCCGATCTCGAGCCGAGTTTTCCTAGGTTTGATTCGTACTCGAACATGTTCACGAGCCTTAACGAGTCAAAAATATTATATATTTATGCTCTCATACAAGTCTAATACTGTAAATAAAATTTTTATTTTGCACATAAAGAAGCTCATACATATATAAAATTATAAAAATATATTGAAATTTTAAGTTTGTTGTACTTTTAAAATTTTTATATACATATAAGATATAAAATTTTCATTAAAATTTGATGATTTGATATTCTTGATTTGTGTCTAAAACATGAACACGTTTTGTTATTCGCATATTCCTATAAAACAAATTGTTTGCATGAACATGTTTTTTTTTTTTGTAGTAGTAGCTACGAACTAACTATTTGGATCACCATTATGGATTTTATAATTTGACCGGATTGGACCAAAACCTTACTCGGGATTAATTAGTTGGAGTGATCTTTTTTTTTTTTTTCCATTAAATTTCTATTCTGTTGTCCTCCCAATGCACTTCTAAAGGAATATATATTTATGCAATTTATTCCGTCACAAGTCAAAAAGATAAGTGCGATTTTGTTCATCGTAATTGGTAAAAAAAAGTGCGGGGTCCAGGATTAATATTTTTTAGTAATAATGGAGTTAATTTGTGGTGGACCCCGTACTTTTTCCACCAATCAAAGTGAGGATAACGTTCATTTTCATTTATTTAGTAAGTGTGAACAAAATCACACTCCGAAAACTAGAATATAAGTGAGTTTTTGGCGAAAATAGAAAAGCTAGCATTGTGACAGAAAACACAACGTAAATCACATCACATGTGCACAGAGAGTAGAATTTTATCTTTGGCATCAAGAGAACATCACATCTTATTAATCATATATAACAAGCTAAATTCCAGGTTCCATCTCCTTGATTACATAGCAAATATGAGTACATATTTGGTTTGTTCTAAAATCCATCACTTCCAGGTTCCTCAAATCCGTGGAATGCCTATCGCCGACTTCGATCCCAACAGCGATTACATATCAAATATGTGTATATATATGTGTATCTGTATGATGTTATTTCTTGTGATGAAAAGGAAATCAATTAAGGAGATGGAACTGTGCTTGTCATTCCTTGTTTAGGTGCAGAGATGGAACTAGGTGGCCCGCCGCCACACCCGCTGCAACATATGCCGCTCAGGCACTCACAAAACCCACAACTTTGGCAAAGAGGATAACAGTCGCTGGTGACGATGCAATGAGGCAGTGGTAGTCTCCCTCCGTCGACTCCTGGCAACATACCTCCTTCAAAAAATAAAAAATAAAAACACGAGAAAGTGTTAGGACACTGAGATCGGACACAAAAATATAAAATGAATCGTTTGATACACGGGAATTTGATTGCGCTCGAATGTTTGTATCCCAAGCATTCACGATTGAATCTCACATATTGCAAATCTATGAGACTTGAAGGTAGCAGATGTTTTGGCTAGGAAGGCCGCGCAGGAGTAAAATACTTTTGTTTATTGATAACTTTGTAGCTCCCGATTTTTTAACTGCCTTTTTGTTATACGATAATTTGGGGTGGCAATACACATGCTTGTATAAATAAAGGGTGATGTTTTGTTTCACAAAGAAGAAATGTAACACAAATTATTTCCTCATCTAAAACAAAGTTTGAATAATCAAAAATACATGACAACACTTTTTATTGAACACAAGATTTTGAAGTTCCGAATGATGGTGGATCGCAAATTTAAAAGACTGCCACATACATATGTTTAGTACATTACTAGTTAATGACATAGTTAATGCCTCTAGACTTTTCCCTCGTATTACTGAGTGTGTGCGCGCGAGCGAGAGAGAGAGAGAGAGAGAGAGACCTGAGGAAATGGCCAGTACCAACACCACAAAAGTGAAGCTGAATTTAGCTTTCTCCATGTATGTATTTCTATTTTGTACACCAGAGGTATTGGCTATGTTATTTGGAAGATCACAATTGAAAAATACTCCCCTGATAATCTCTCCATTTATAGGCGAAAACCCATTGAGAAATCTGAATTTAAATGGAAATATGAAGAGCAATCTCCTCAAATTTCTTTTTGGTAACAACTAACAAATGGAGACCATAATTTAATCTGCACGGCTGTATTTCCCTTGATTACAATTCTACACGGCTATGTATTTTCCTTAATTGATTAGACCGTCACTTATCACCGTTTTTTCTTGACATGGAAATATTTGGCAATTTCAGTTTTTATATTTTTCCTTTACAAATTTCTCTAATGTAGTGATTTCACCGTCGATCGGACAAAGGGTCCCTACTGTGCACGGCACCGTGCCATTCACCCCATAGATTTGATCCAAGCCATGCATTTTCGCAACAGACAGCTGGATGTGCCATGCACCCAGTGCATAACAGGGCCCCCAGATGTGCCATGTTCGTCAATCTGTGAATCTAGCGCTGAGTCTCTGTACACATCAAAATTACCCAGTTCGGTTCAGTTGTTCTGTAGTCTAGTTTTGGTCCTGGTGTTGGTTACAATGTCCTTTCAACTATTAAAGAACATGAGATAGTCGTGATGTTTTTATAAATGTGAAGAATTGGTAGTGTTGTAGTCTATCTTCTTTGTCTTGGTAATTTGAAGAATTGGGCAAACCATGGTTCGTACGAAATGAAATGCGCGCCCAACTGAATCAAATTCAATGCAGACCATTCAAAACTATTACTTATCATAGGAGAGAAAAATATACTAACAACAAAAGACTCAAATATAGGAGACCAAAAGTTCATTCTTGCGACAGTGGCAACTAAGTTTTTTTTTTTTGATAAACAGAAGAAGATATTATAGATACTCGAAAAGGGAACATCGAGGAAAAAGAGGAGGAGAGAAAAGAGAGGATTCCAACCAAGGTTGGAGAAGCCCGAAGGCAAAAACACTTATTGGGACGAAGCCCAAAAAGAAAAGAAAACCAAACCCATAACCCAAAAACAACCACGATAAAAGCCACACGAAGATCAAACTAAAACAGCCAAACCCAAAAACCAAAAAATGACCACGACAACCAGCAACCGACCGAACGAACCGCCCACCCTCACTAAACCAAACCGAAAGGACCTATACGACTCGAGATTTTCTCCCATTTCTTAGCTGTTTGAGAGCAGGCTTTGAATTCGTCTTCAATCAATTCCTTTAAGAGAATATCCTCAGGAAGAACATTAACTTCAAGATTTCTCCCAGTGGTCATTGTGGCTATGAATTCTCCCTCCATCCATTTCTTCTTGTTGCTAACTTCCTCTTGGTTCATATCCAAGAAGACGGTGGCAGCTAAGTTAGCCCTAGTTTGTCATGCCTCAAACTTATTTTAATCACATCCGACTAGGGTCAATTCACTATGTGAGTGGCCTTCTTCTAAATGGTTCTCGTTCGAATTTAGCTTGCCTACCATACGAGTTATAACTAGCAAGCCATGCAGAAGCCTCTATCATCTGAATTTAGGTTCTTTTATTTTGGTACTCCTATTACAATCAAGTTTTTGCATTCTTACGATGGTGGCAACTAAGTTAGCCCTTCCTAGTTGTCGTGCCTTAAACTTATTTTAATCACATCCACCTAGAATCAATTCACAATGTGAGTGGCTTTCTTCTAAATGGTTCTTGTTTGAGTTTAGCTTGCCTATCATACGAGTTATAACTAGCAAGACACGCAGAAGTCCCTGTCGTCTGAATTTAGGTTCTTTTATTTTGGTATATTAAAATCAAGTTTTTGCCTATAACTTTTTGCTAATGTGTTTTTCAAGCAGAAATGAGGGCAAACATTAATGAACAAAGGGCAATGAGTTTATCCAATCAACTGTGAACACCTACGCACAAGGAAAAGGGTTTCCCAATCAACTGTCGATGGAGCCTGCGCATGCGTGAACAAAAGCGTGAGTGCGAGTGGAAAAATTTCTTTCAGAAATACTATTAGAATTTACAGAATGAGGATTGAGAGTGCGAATGCAAAGCGCACATTGAGAATAGGAGAGTAGGGCTCAATTGAAATCTTTTGTAACTAAGTGCTGGACCCTTATATTCCAAATCCATATATAAAATAGCATTTCACTATAACTCCATCGGGGTCCACGATTCTCAGAGTCCGATACAAAGGTGCATTTCATGATACTGGATCCTCACTGCAATCTGACATATACAGACTCCATGGAAGCTGTAGATGGTTTTTTCCTTAAAGTTTGATTTTGAGAGATAAAGAGAAACGTGCTTTTGGCTATACCTTTTGGTTCCTGTTAATACGGATATATATCTGAGCATTGTAGGAGTAATTTTTTTGGCGTACGTGACAAACTCAGCAATAGAAAACTGATGGAGCTGAAAAAATTGTGTTTGAATAAACACTTTAGGAAAAGATGATTATAGATTTATAGGAAATTTAACTCGCATGAGGAAAACGAAATTAAATTTCTCCGTACACTTGTAATTTCATTAGTAATATGATGTAACATGCATGAAGCATTAATGCAACACGAATCGAAAGATAGATGAAATATGACACGGTATTAAAAAAACAAACTGGTTAGGTCATATTACCGACAAAAAACTAGATTAAGACTAAGAGAATCTTAAATGGCCCAAATGGTAACAGATGTGACCACTGGTTTGCTGCTAAAACTGGCTCCAGATCCTTGCAACACAAATCGAAAGACAGATGAAATATGACATGGTATTAAAAAAACAAACTGGTTAGGTTATATTACGGACAAAAAAGTAGATTAAGACTAAGAGAATCTTAAATGGCGCAAATGGTAATAGATGTGACCACTGGTTTGCTGCTAAAACTAGCTCTAGATCCTCGCAACACGAATCAAAAGACAGATGAAATATGACACGGTATTAAAAAAACAAACTGTCATATTACCGACAAAAAACTAGATCAAGACTAAGAGAATCTTAAATGGCGCAAATGGTAATAGATGTGACCACTGGTTTGCTGCTAAAACTAGCTCTAGATCCTCACAACACGAATTGAAAGACCGATGAAATATGACACGGTATTAAAAAAACAAACTGGTTAGGTTATATTACCGACAAAAAACTAGATTAAGATATGAGAATCTTAAATGGTGCAAATCGTAATAGATGTGACCACTGATTTGCCGCTAAAACTAGCTCCAGATCTTCACAACACGAATCGAAAGACAAATGAAATATGACACGGCGGTATTAAAAAATTAAACTGGTCAGGTCACATTACCGACGAAAAACTAGGTTAAGACTAAGAGAATCTTAAATGGCGCAAATGGTAATAGATGTGACCACTGGTTTGCTGCTAAAACTACCTCCAGATCCTCACAACACAAATCGAAAGACAGATGAAATATGACACGGTATTAAAAAAATAAACTGGTTAGGTCATGTTACAGACAAAAAACTAGATTAAGACTAAGAGAATCTTAAATGGTGCAAATGGTAATAGATGTGACCACTGGTTTGGTGCTAAAACTAGCTCCATATCCTCGCAACATGAATCGAAAGACAGGTGAAATATGACACGGTATTAAAAAAACAAAATGGTTAGGTCATATTACTCTGACAAAAAAAAACTAAGAATGAGCTAAGAATGAGCCGCAACACATTTTGTTCAAAAATTGGATAATACTGAAGCGAAATCAAACCAAATACAATAAGCTAAACGCAAGACGATGCAATTCGTAGTTGCCCATTAAGCCAGATCCAGAGCCTATGCAGCGCTCCCTCCGCGCTGAAAAAAACTTGGGTTCCGAGCTGGTGGAAGTACATGTGACGTGATGGGCAACCAAGCGTGCATTTTGGTTGTCCAAATGTATTTTGGACGGTCCAGGTTTCTCCCGACCTTCCCTTCTCTCTCTCTCTCCTATTTCTTTCTTTAAAATCTAGGCCATCCCAAAATACTTTTGGACAGCCGAGATTCGCGACGGGGATCGCCACGTGGTACCCGTTTGACACCTAAGTTTTTCTTCCGCACTACCCGGCTTAGTGTCCCCATACTAGCAATCAATGGTTCAAGTATGTTTGTTAACTCTTACCAAACCCTTATTGAGAAAGAGAGTTTCTGCAAATCTGAACTATCGATTGCGGAGATGGATATAGATACCCAGATCTTCCATTGAGCCCTCTCATTCAACAGTCGATTACTGTTACTCCTTCAGCCTCCAATCCTGATAAGAACGCTGACATACAAATCATCTAAACCCCAATACCTATAAATATATGCATTCCTCAATCGTCATCCATACTGTCCCTACATATATATGCTAATGAATAATCACTCTCATCCATATCACATCCAAACATTCTTAGATCACTCATCACATAATCATCCTTTCACTACCAATTAGAATTTGAAATCCAACCAAGAAACACGAAGAACAGAAGAACCCATTTCCCAATCCATGAAAATGAAGATCAAATCACCAAACCAACACAACACCACCCAAAACTCACCAAAAAAGAAAAACAAACACACACCTTTGGTGGACGAAAATGCCCCTCTGATGTCCCCCAATGAGACCCAAGAAGAAGATTTCAACGGGGCTTCGTTTTCCGGCTCAGTTATCAACTTGTCCACCACCATTATTGGCGCCGGAATCATGTCAATGCCCGCAGCCATGAGAGTTCTCGGCCTCGGCCTCGGCATCGCCGTTATCGTGGTTGTGGCGATATTGACAGAGGCTTCTATTGAGATGTTGCTGAGGTTTAGTAGGATTAGTGGGTCTGGTTGTTATGGTGGGGTTATGGGTGATGCTTTTGGGAATTTTGGGAGGAAGTTGTTGCAAGTTTGTGTGATCATCAATAATGCTGGTGTGATGATTGTCTACATTATTATTATCGGTAATGCCTTAAGAATTGACCATATAAAATGAAGTGTTTCAGCGTGTTGTGTTGTGCATGTTTCTATACGGGGCCGTTATTAGTAAAACTTTCTTAGAGCGTCCACTTTGTACATATATTGCCAAAGTTTGGTCTGTCTTCAGTTCTCCCCACCCATATATACTCGTCGATTGGGAATTACATCGGAATTACATGAGTATTGTTTTGTTGTATCTGAGTGACAACCGTTGCACTACCACCATGTTTTAGATTGTGCGTGTGAGGTGTTTGTATAAATGTGTTAGATTTAGTAGGATTAGCGAGCCTGTTCTCTATCATCTATATGATTACAGCAGTGTTACATACACAACAACCAACCACAACACCTCACATTTTATGGGTATGGTCCCCACGTGTTTGTGAGTGGTTGCAGTTGGTTGTTATGTTCCTAGACTTATTGATATGATTATCATCGGTAGTTCGTTTATATAGGTTTTGAGGAACTCCTTTTTTGCCATGAGATAACTTATAAATCTGGTCAAACTACATAATTTCACCACCATGATAACTTTTGAAAAGTTCATTACTCACCTCCCAAATATAGAAGCATATCACTATATTTATGTCAATCGAAACTAGGTGCACGAGATCATATACTATTTTAGGTTTGAAAAATATATCTTTCAATATAAGTTCACTAAACTTAGCTATTTATGAGATAATTTTCTTGTTTCTCTTGGTGGATGCATGTTAGATTTACATGTCCATGACATAGTTTTGTTACACGTACATTCTCCCCTTAACATTAAATCCAATCCATAAATAGGCAAGTTGTATGCTAATCAAACTGTATTAATTGGTTTGAAACTTCTTTTTTTTTTTCGGGGAAGGTGATGTGCTATCTGGGACATCTTCCAGCGGGGTTCACCATGCTGGCGTTTTGGAAGGTTGGTTTGGGGAACATTGGTGGACTCAGCGTAGTTTTGTTCTTCTGGTCACAACTCTTGCTGTGTTGGCTCCCTTGGCATTTTTCAAGCGCATTGGTGGGTCAAATCTCTGTTCTTTTCTTGTGTTTTGTGATGGTACTTCATTGAAAAGTTTCTCATTAAGGCCAACAGCTTATATTTTGCAGTGACATTTATTTCTTGGTACTTCAGATTTTTGTGGTTCTCAGTAATTTATAGTGGAGATCTGATCTTTGTTTTGGAGTACATTTCCTTGAAAAGTGCATTTGTTCACCTCTTTGTTTATTTCCAAAGTAAAGACTTAACTGGAAGATGTCTCGTTTAGGCCAACAGCCTATATTCTGCACTCTGCAGTGATGAAGAAATTATCATATCTTGACATTTAGATTTTATAGGTTCTCTGTAGCTTAGGTTGGAAGCTATGAACTTCATTTTCCTTTGTACTCATCATAGAAATTGCTTACACCTGGGAGTCCTATTTGGTTATTTTGGATAATATCACAAGGTACTAGCTAGCTTCGATGTTTTATACCTTCTTTGGATTTAAGGAGACCTCTCTTCTTAGATCGTCAAAAATATCATAACTGCTGAATATCTTTCTTGATTGATAGATACAGAAATGTTTGTTATAAATAACCCGCAATCTTTTGATTTTTGCAGATACATTGAGATTCACATCTGCTTTAGCTGTTGCACTGGCATTTGTTTTCCTACTTATTGCTGCCGGAATTGCTGTTGTCAAGTTGGCAAATGGGAGTATTGGGATGCCTCAATTGCTTCCTGATCTAACTGATATGAATTCAGTTTGGAAACTTTTTACAGTGGTTCCTGTGCTTGTGATGTCATATGTCTGCCACTTCAACGGTACGCAAGTTGATTATATTGGCAATGAACATATCAACACTTCCTTTGTTTACTGCATAGTATGGAGGATTTCATCAAATCTGGTGGATATAGTGGATATAGTGTTCTCATTCTCTCTTTCAAAACAGTCATAGTCAAATATTCACGCGATTAGTATCCTGGGAAGGCTGTAATAATTTTGTTTCAACTGTTGAATTCTAGTTTCTAGAAAAGAGAACCAATCTGTTTCATGCTGTTTTCTCGTGCCGTTGATGAATATTTTGGTGATCACTGCACTTTGTGATGCTCCTCTCTGTTGCATTTACTTACTCATTGTAGGAATACCTGACTAATGGAAGTCAACCTATCATTGATACGTGATACGTGATACATGACACAGGATCGTGTGTTGTGGTTACTTCTCAAATTCCGCTTCTCCATGTCTTCATTTTTTACCTTTGAGAATTTTATTACGTGGTAGCTCTCTTATTGTCTTCCTCCCTGGAATAGTATGGCATTGCACTTGTAGTCCACTGAAGCGAAAATTCAAGTATTCAGTAAAAATTCCATCAGTTTCCTATACTAAATGTAAATGAAGTCCGTAATATTAAGCTTGCGAATTTCCCTACTTCCATCCGTGCAATGCACCAGTTCAAAAGAATATGAGATGTTTGTTTTTGAACAACCCGCTTTATTTGATTAACACCATTCCTGTGGACCCTGTTGTTTCACCTGCCATTGCTGCTTTAGACCTTTTTTTTTTTGCTACTTTAGACATTGATCATTATCTTCACATGAAATCAATAGACTGGCTGACCACCAAGGTCTACCGAGATTCAAAATCTCTAATTATACATGTCTTTTATTCAGCTTGTTCTTTGTACCAGACCCTGTAGAAGGAAAGGTTCCTGAAGTTTTTTTTTGCTTCTTCAGCAATCATTTTACTTGAGAGAACATACATGTAGTATAATTTCCACAACATTAGGTTTCTTTCAGCATGCAAAATCCACTCACAGGGCAGTTCTCAATTATAAATTTTGAGTGCTAAATATTACAACTATAATTTCTTCAATGACAATTTTTTTTTGTGTGTGTTAAAAAGACAGTCCATAATTTGTACATTGTTGTTTCAGATCGAGTCAATTCTATGCATATGACTGGTTCAAATGATACTATTAAACTTTTTGCAGTACACACTATTGGCAATGAACTCGAAGACTCTTCCCAGATACAATCTGTCATACAGACCTCATTGGCTCTTTGCTCCTCCGTTTACATACTTACAAGCTTCTTTGGATTCCTTCTTTTCGGCGACTCAACACTAGATGATGTACTGGCCAACTTTGACACCGACCTTGGCATCCCCTATAGCTCACTGCTTAATGACACTGTTCGAATCACTTATGCCCTCCACCTCATGCTTGTTTTCCCCCTACTCTTTCATCCGCTGCGCCTTAATGTGGATGGCCTCCTTTTTCCCTCTGCAACACCTTTAGTGTTGGATAATCGCCGCTTTGCATTGATCACTGTAGGGCTCATTTCACTTGTTTACTTGGGTGCGAATTTTATCCCCAGCATTTGGGATGCTTTCCAGTTCACTGGAGCAACTTCTGCAGTTTGTCTTGGTTTCATTTTCCCTGCCGCAATTGCTCTAAGGTAACCTTTGCCCCGTTATGGACTTATGGCATCAGTTCTGTTCTTTATTTTTTCTCCACTCTCCATTTGTTTCGGCATAAAATGGGTACTTGTATTTGGTTGCAACCCAACACTGCTACACATGATGGTGCTTGTCCATGGTAGTTCGTGGCAGCGTTAGGGGTGGTGCCATGGTGCGTAGGTGGTTATTCAATCTTGTTGGAATTTGTCCCACATCAGTTAATTATCACCTCGAAAACTATTACATGAGCTCGCACGGCCTCTCCACTAATTGCCTATTGGTTTTGAGTTGGATGCTTTAACATGGTATCAAAGCCAGGTTTCGGAGGCTTTTTCCCTTTGTTTATGCCATAGTTGCACTTTGTTTCGTTGTGATCTATATGTTCTAGATTTAAGCTCTCCATGTGCGAGTCAGGGGTCGCACGTGGGGGAAGTGTTGGAATTTGTCCCACATCGGTTAATTATCACCTCAAAAATCAGTATGAGCTTGGACGGCTTCTCCACTCACTGTCAATTGATTTGAGTTGGAAGGGAGCAACGTTGGTGTTGTGCGCGTGCACAATCCTCACCATCCGCTTGGCGATTCACTGGTCCAAATTTCATCTTGATTGTGCACAATACTCGCCATCCGCTTGGCGATCCGCTGGACCACTGGTCTAGATTTCATCTTGATCGTGCACAATCCTCGCCATCCTCTTGGCGATCCGCTGGTCCAGATTTCATCTTGCAACTAACGGCTCGGATGTCGCACGATCAAGATGAAATCTGGACCATTGATCGCCGAACGGACGACGATGATCGTGTGTGCACGCATGCTATGCACAGCATCAATGCCGGACCCGAGTTGGATGCTTTGACAAATCTCATTTCTGTTTGACAAATTTCAGGGATCCTCGTGGAGTAGCTACTAAGAAGGACAAGATCTTATCTGTGTTCATGATCTGTCTAGCTGTTTTTGCAAATTTGGTGGCCATATATAGCGATGCTAATGCCTTATTCAACAAGAACGCGTCTCTTCACCCTTGATCTTTCCCACACCTGCTTATGGAATTAAACCGCATTGCCAAGTGAAATATGTTTAAGAGCTCATCTATTTTTTTGGTAGGTTGAGCAGTTCATAAAGTAGAAAGAAAATACCCAAGTTGGAATGTTAATTTTGGTGTAAAGTACTACAATTTGTCCATATATTTCTCAAATCTATCCCTTCTGTAGCTGTGCTTTTGTCGATAAGTTCGCATCTCTTAAACGTTCAAATTGATTCTGGTGAACCTTCTTGGTTTTCTGAGCTCTTTCTAACTGACATCAGCAGTCCACCAAATTACAAACTCGGATTAGGGGTTTAAGTGGGTGAGATACACTTACATCCCCCCTCAAACTAATGGATGAAGGAGGACCAACCATTACTTTGCTAGTAACAAATTGAAATCTCCCAACAGACAGGTTTAGTGAAAATATCGGCAATTTGAGCTGCACTCCCAATATAATGAACACTGATATGCTTGCTAAGAACCTTCTCACAAATGAAATGATAGACCACTTCAATGTGCTTAGTGCGAGCATGATAAACAGGATTGGATTAGAGGCCAAGGCAATAGCCGACTAATTGTCACACCATAACACATGAGGAAGAGAGAAAGGAGCATGATAATTGTCAACAGCTGATGTAACCAGGTAAGATCTGCAGCGGTATGAAGAGCACGATATTCAGCTTTAGTTGAACTTCTAGCAATAGTGTGTTGCTTTTCAGCACACCAGGAAACCAGCTTAGGACCAAGAAATACCCCAAAACCTGCGGTGGATCTTCTATCCAGAGAACCACCAGCCCAATCCGCATCTGAGTAAGCAATAAGAGACAAAGGACCGGGACTAAACTGAAGTCCATGACACAAAGTGCCCTTGATATACCTTAAAATCCGTTTGACAGCTATAAAATGACTCAAAAGAGTAGCATGCATATGTTGGCAAGCCACATTAACAGAAAAAGCAAGCTCAGGTCTAGTGAGTGTAAGATACTGTAGACTCCCTACTACCGGTTTCAGTTCCTCCCAAAGTGTAGCATAAACTTGTAAATCTAATGCCTCCTCTCCTTTTTTTACCTTTCCAAAATGTAGATTTGAAATGGTTACTTTAGATGTCAGTAAATTCCCACATGTTAATTCCTCATTCTTGGTTGCTTACGAATGGTCATGCTTTCCATTAGTATTATCAAATACAAAAAATCTACGCGTTCACAGATGTGCGTACGTAAAACGCACAGACCAAAAGCATTTTTGACGGTCCGGATTTTATTTACTCTTTGACCGGTAAGAAAACTCTTTGACCGGTTGAAGAAAAATAAACAAGATTTGAACCATTGATTTGTTGAAACGGACGATGCAGATGTGTCCGTACGGATAGTCGGGTTGTATCAAATATTAACAGCCAGGAGAAAATACATGACTGTTGGAACTTGGACGAGGAAGAACATAAACTGTTAGTTGCTCTTGAAAAATATAGCTGTTGAGAAAAGGTTACCTTTGCATCAACAAATTACGGTTATTTGGGAACAACAACAGATTTTTTGTAACAACAACTGACGTTTTCGAAAAATATTGGCCACAGCTAGTACTAGGTTTGATTGCCAAGTTGGGCCAATTCTTTCCCTAGATCTTCTAACGCCTTCCAAGAGCTCCCACCTATCTTAACTGCTTCTATTGCCCTCTCTCTCAACTCCTTGGCTTTTACCTTTAGGGCAGTATTCCCACTCATTGACTCGGCAATGGTCCGAGCCAACTCGACCGAGTCAGGCACCGAATCCGCACCCTCACAAACGCGAACCGCCGCACCCATGTCCTCCACCAAGAGTCTAGCATCCACAAATTGGTCCGCCCCCATGGGCCAAGCCAGTATCATAACCCCCGCCGCTAACCCCTCCAACAACGAGTTCCACCCGCAGTGACTCAGAAACCCGCCCACAGCTCGGTGACTTAGTATCGGAATTTGTGGGGCCCACCCCTTTATTACCATACCCCTTCTGGATACCCGATCCTCAAACCCGTCTGGAATGAGCCCGTATCCGTCCGCCATTTGTTGGGCCGATACCGACTTGACAACCCAAACAAACCGGATCCCGCTCCGTTCCAGCCCGAAAGCCAAGGCCTCCATTAGGTCCCTATTCAACGACTTCTGACTCCCAAAGCACACGTACACAACAGACCCATCAGGACACCCGTCAAGCCATGACAACACACCACCATCGGAACTCTCATCCGGGTTGACCCGACCCATGGTTTCATCACCGCCCTCCAAACTAAGCGGACCCACTCCCCAAACCCGCCCGTGACCCATTTCCTTCCTCAAGTGATCCAAATACTCTCCCTCCAATTCATCAAAAGTATTGAAAACACACCCCCAACTCCTAATATTTGCAAGAAACCCATCCTTAAAAAACTCCAAATCGGGGTCCGATTCCCTGTACACCCGAAAAGAAGTCGGAAGATGCTCCGCGGTAAAACCCGGCGACCGCGGTAAATCCGGAAAATTTACCACGGGTAAAGAACGGACAGTTTTATCATTTTGCCATAAGAAATTAATCACACAGGCAAAAAATGCCCCAGATGAGTAAAAAACAAGTCTTGGGATACCGAGTTGGTTGGCTAGGTGAAGGGTCCACCCAAGGAAGAAATCAGAGATGAGGGCAACAGGGGGATTAGGGTGGGACTTAAACCACTGGATTATTGGGTCGTGAAGCTTGCCCAGAGCATTGATTATCGGAACGTTGCCGGAGCTTCCTAGTTCCCGGACGTTTTCTACGCCGGCGGGGATAGATGGGTGGTGGGGTAAAGGTAGGACTAGGGTTTGGATAGATGGGTGTGCTGAGAGAAGTGGGTTAAGGGTGGGGAGGTTTTTGGGTGTGATGAGAATTGTTAGGGTGAGGCCATGGAGGGATAATTGGTGGGTTAGGTCTAGAATTGGGAGCATGTGGCCTTGTGCTGGGTATGGAAAAATTAAGATGTGAGTAGCTTTGGTTGAGGTAGGCATGGCGATGGTGTTTTTTAGAGAGAGAGAGAGAGAGGAAATGGGGGAAGAGAAAATAGTGAAGATGGTTTTTCGAGGAGAGGAATATTGATAAACACGTATAAGATCCCCTATTCAGGGATAAATTGTGTTCTTCAGTTTCGAAGTGTTTTTGAATCATTAAATTGTATGTGTTTTATTTTTTACTTTTTAATTTTTATGCAATTCAATAGCCAAAAATGTAGCGAAACGAATAAAGATTTTTGTTAGGGCCAAAAAAGTCGAGGTTGTCATGTAATGAAATCGACCTGAGGAAAAAGCAAACATGTCTTCGGGGGGGACCAACAAATGACGCCAACTTTGCACCAATCGAGTGGTAGTTGAAGTAGTTGGAGTAATTTCGTTCCTAGTTTTACAACTAATCGAGATCTCAAATTTGTGGTGGGAAGGAACTCGAAAAGTCAAATATAAAATTATTTTATATTATATTTGGAAATTGCATGTGTTTTCATGGACTCGGAGTGGGTGTTGTGTCATCCGATAGTGTTCTGGACGGCATGTATGCATTCGGCAATTTTAATTTAATTTTGATTTGTTTTTACAGGTAAAAAATCAAAATACATCCGAACCGTCCAAAATACGATCGAGGGGCGCCGCCCGTTTTCTTAGGAGACTATTATTTCTTTTTAGAATAGATAGAAAATCTTATTAATCGCTTAGCTCTACGGATACAGTAGGCCTCAAATGATGCAACCAATCAGAACGCAAAGAGACCTGCAACGCCATTGCATCTATCCTCACAACAAAACACAGTAAAAAAACACACAACTAGAATAAACACATGCAACCTAAAATCCACCTCCAAGGTACCACCGCAACGAGAAACCGGTAATCCTGCAAAACAAAGCACCGCACAAAACAAAATACTTCCTGCCAAACAGACATCGGACAAGCTTTAACTGGGGGCGGGCTTCGGACAAGCGGCATGCGAAACTCTATGGACCCACCAACTCAACCACATAACTCTATGGATTGGCTCGACGGCGGCGAGCTTTGGACAAGCTTTAACAGGGGCTGGCTCGGACAAGCGGCATGCAAAGCTCTATGGACCGCCCTGTACATCCACACAGCTCTATGTACAGGCCCACTGGCAGGGAGAAGAAGACAACATAACTCAAATCAAACAACGCCAATAACAAGAGCTCAGTGACTGGATACTCAGCCAACAGATCTACCATAATAAAACTGGTCCAACAAAGACCCCAAAAACCGAACAATAACTGCATGCATATAACCAAACAGACAAAAGAAGTCGATTAAACTAGATAGAGAAGGGGAGAACGAGAAAAGGGGGGCCGGATTCAATCGGGAGACTATTATTTTGAAACAGGGAAGTATATACTTTTTACATTTCTCACCTCAATCGTTAGCTTGGCATAGAGAAAGGACAGGTTTATCCTTCCCACACTGTGAAATCGGGAAAATATATTTGGGAAGTTAAAAAATAGTAAAAAGACACTGTGAAAAAACATAAAAGTTCTTGTTAACCGAAAACATGTGCCAATTTGATTGAATTGCAAGGTTATTTTGATTTATTTGTGCATGGAGTTAGGCATGGAACTCTGTCCTCATTCTAGCTGTTCAAAAATATTTTCAATGGTCCAAATTAAAAAAAAAACTCTTCCGGAAGAATTATCTCTTACATAGAATTTTTTTTTTTAAATCTAGACAATTAATTATTGCGATAGACGACCGAGATAGGGGCTAGACCCCTATAACGCGGAAGGGGCGTTACAGGCTCCCTGGACCCTTGGGCATGGTAGGTGAATTCAAGGCAAATTCAAAACCTCACGTGAAGTCCTCCCACGAGGGAGTACCCTTGTTCTATTTACTAGCATAAACATGTGAGTCCTTGTCACCTACCATGTTCTCAACACATGTTCGCTGTCGTGGTATATACTCCCTCCGTCCCAAATTAATGGTCCCTTTTTATTATTGGGATATCTCAAAAAATTATCCATAACTTTTAATCGGAAGCTGTTGAAACACTTTAGTATCACCAATTTGATTGGTTACAAATCCTTATATTGTTGGAGGAATATTGGGCATTGCTAGTTTAAAGGCTTGATTCCCTAGTGCTCGATTTAGACTCTCGATTCGCAAGATGGTCATCTACCAAGTTTTGCCAATTCTGTCACTAGACCCTCAAATCCCTTCCAAGAGCTCCCACCTTTCTTTACAGCTTGTAATGCCTTCACTCCCAACTCATTTGCTTTAACCTCTTGGGCAGTAGTCCCGCTCATTGACTCAGCTATGATCCGACCCAACTCGACCGAGTCAGGCACCGAATCCCCACCCTCACAAACGCGGACCGCCGCTCCCATGTCCTCGACCAAGAGCCTAGCATTCACAAACTGGTCCGCCTCCATGGGCCAAGCCAGTATCATAACACCCGCCACTACCCCTTCCAACAACGAGTTCCACCCGCAGTGGCTCAAAAATCCACCCACAGCTGGGTGACTCAGTATCGAAACTTGTGGGGCCCACCCCTTTACCACCATACCCCTCCCCGAAACTCGATCCTCGAACCCGTCCGGAATGACAACGTACCCGTCTGCCATTTTCTCGGTTGATACCGACTTGACCACCCAAACGAATCGGATCCCACTCCGTTCAAGCCCGAAAGCCAAGGCCTCCATTTGGTCCCTTTTCAACAATTTCTGACTCCCGAAGCACACGTACACTACGGACCCATCAGGACACCCATCGAGCCATGACAATACACTCACACCCGAATCATTATCCGGGTTGACCCGACCAATCATTTCATCCCCACCCGCCAAACTAATGGGCCCGACACCCCAAACCCGCCCATGACCCATTTTCTTCCTCAAGTGATCCAAATACACTCCCTCCAATTCATCAAATGAATTGGAAACACACCCCCAACTCCTAATATTTGCAAGGGCGCCATCCTTTAAAAACTCCGTATCGAGGTCCGATTCCTTGTACGCCCGGAAAGAAGACGGGAGATGCTCCATGGCAAAACCCGGGGACCGCGGTAAATCGGAGAAATTTACCACGGGTAAAGAATGGACAGTTTTGACATTTTGCCACAAAAAATTACACACGGAGGTTAAAAACGCTCCAGAGGTGTAAAAAACAAGTCTAGGGATACCCAGTTGGTTGGCTAGGTGTAGCGTCCACCCAAGGAAGAAATCAGAGATCAGGGCAACAGGGGGATTAGGGTGGGACTTAAACCACTGGATTATTGGGTCGTGAAGCTTACCCAGAGCATTGATGATCGGAACGTTGCCGGAGTTTCCTAGTTCCCGGACGTTTTCTACGCCGGCGGGGAGAGATGGGTGGTGGGGTAAGGGTAGAACTAGAGTTTGGATAGAGGGGTGTGCTGAGAGAAGTGGGTTTAGGGTGGGGAGGTTTTTGGGTGTGATGAGAATTGTTAGGGTGAGGCCACGGAGGGATAGTTGGTGAGATAGGTCTAGAGTTGGGAGCATGTGGCCTTGTGCTGGGAATGGGAAAATGAGGATGTGAGTAGCTTGGGTGGAGGTAGGCATGGTGATGGTGTTTTTTCAGAGGGAGAGAGAGAGAGAGATGATAGTCAAGATGTTTAATCATGGTGATTAGTTGAGTGATTTATAATCAAGTTTGGTCAAACTCTTTTCATTTTGTTTCCCAACAATTAGATGTTCGAGTCAACTTACGTACAATTTTTTCTTTTTCTGGTGTGGTCAAAGACAAGTGATTCAGTTTCCATATCCATTTTTTAGACTAAATTTTTGTTATTAAGTTTCTTAATAGTTTTTAATTTATGAAACTATCCTTAAATACTCAAATAAAAACAATAACAACAACTATAATAGACCTAATGTTTGGTAATATCTACAAAGTTGCTGATTTCAGAATACCACTGAAATAGTGGCTCCCTAAACCTCCAAGAACCAATGAGCTGCAGGGACATTTTACTGTTGAACAATGCCCCAAAATCAAAGTCGAAAGGCATCAGGAAAGACAAGCCTTGAGACCCAAATTAATTTTGTGCTCATTATCATGTTTCCTTCATTCATGGTATAAATCATCTCACTAATGAGCACAATTCATTACTCAAAGTCAAATCTTTCAATATAAATATCCAAAATATATATCACATATGAACCATGCTTAACTGTTCTCGATAATTAGTTGTATTTGTAAAGTTTTCAAAATAATGAAACAAAATTATAAATTGTATTATCGATTAAATTATATAAGCAATTTAAAAAAATTCATTAATATATAATATAAATGAACAAACAAATTAAACGGAGGGCAGGACCGGCTCATGGCATAAGCCAACGAAGCCACCGCTTCGGGCCCCAAAAAATGTAAAAAATGGGGGGCCCCAAAATATGTAAGTCTCATACATAATGCAAACTTAATTAGTACATTTGCAATTAAAAGTGCGAGAAGAACAATGTTAAAAAATGATCGATTTAGGAGTATTGTAATGATTATTTATTATTGGATGATTTTATGTTTAAATTTGTGTAATGATAAATATTTTGTGATTTTTTATGTAGATTGTGTTGAAAAAATTTATTATGCAAAATATATATAAAGGGTCTCATCTAATGAGTCTGTTTCAGGCCCCCAAAAATAATGAGCCGGCACTGACGGAGGGTAATTCAATCAAATTTACACATGTTTCTCCGTTGCTGCTTGCAGTGGGGGGAAAGTGTTGGCCTTGTCATACCAAATTTTTGGAGTACATACTTCCTCCAAGAGCATCTTCATTAAATTAAACCCATAACTCGTTCTTGATGTGAGAGTCGATGCAGCTAAGAGGAATCTTTCTGTTTTTTTCACTGTCAGTGCTTTGACTACAATTGTTATCGAAAATGTAAATTGTGATAAGACCGACACCAGTAGTGGCGAGAAAGACTTGAGTGCTCGATGAGACGAACAAAATGAATAATTTCGATTAAATAACGGGATCCGGGAAAACCCCACAGCCATGCACAGCGTATGTATTGTGCACCCAGAGCACACGCAGGACACCCAGTTTGGTTCTTCCTTCTTGTTTCTCCGATTTCTTCGTCAGGATTCTCCTTCTGCATTCCTCCCTTTTGCTCTTTGCTTTAATTTATGGGTATTTTAATTGGCCAATAATATTTATAGAATATTTTTTTGTCCTTATTTAATTTTTTACTCTTGTTAGGCGTGCTACCTTTTTGGTGAATTATTTTGTTCGTCTCAGGAATAAGAAAAATAAAAAATGTATGAACCAAACTAAAAATATTAAATAAAAACAAAAAAAAATTACTAAAAAGGCTGCATGTTTTGTGTTGAGGTTGTAATCAATTCAGTTTTTTTATAGTTTTGATTACAATTTTTTACTTTTTAGATTACTCTCTTCTTTTCGAGACGAACCCTATTCATATAAAATTAATGCGAAAAATGACAAAAGAGAAAATAAATTGGATAAAAACAAAAAATATTCAAAAATTATCAGGTTAAAACAACCCTTCCTTTGGATGGTGAGAAATGAAGAGATTGGAAAGGGTAGATCTTTCTCACCATTTTTGTTCAGATTGGGTGATAAATGGGAAGGTCCAATTTAAACATTTCATTTTTTTAAAAAAAAAATTTCCTTAAATTCTCACCAAAATACTCAATCCAAATGAGTGATTTGGATCGAAACTATATCCCTTTTTTTTTTTTTTCTCATCATATATATCTCTCCATCCAAAGGAGCTGTTAGTGTCATGATTTGGATAGTCGGTCAAAATACATGTAATCTGATTCGGATACTTGTTTATAAAAATCATCAACGTTGCTTTCCTTGTGATTGTGTTTTATCTTGAATTGCTACCACACACATTATCTGGTACATATAATTTGTAGGAGAAATTTACAATCCTTGCAATGAGCAAAGATGACGGTTCAACGCTAGCATACCTATGAGTGTTGAAAAAATTTTCTCCTTTGACATCATTAAACAAGACCACAAAAAAAAAAAAGGTTTAATATACACCTGTTACCCAAAAGGCAACCTAGAGGGGTGAATAGAATTGCTAACAATAACGTCTGTTTAAAAAATTACTTGCGAAACGAGAAAATTAAATAATAAAGCAGATAAACAATTAAATTGCACAACAGAAAAATAAAAGAGTTAAGGGAGAGAGATAGCACACAGTGATATATATTGGTTCGGTCTAAACTTTGTCCACTGCTCAGCCTAAGGAGACGCTGTTTTACTAATCAACCATCCAACTTCTGGTGCTGATTAAATCTTACAGCCCAACTGCTAACTTTCCCGAGGAGTTAGCGAAAGTGCTAGAGTTTATCCCAAAACTCTAAAACTACTACGTTACCAAAACCAAACCCAGTCTTGTAACTGTAGCAAAACAGAATTATGCAAATCCTCAATACAAAAAGTGAGAAGAAATTATGAAGTGGAAAACTCTCTGAACAAAGTAATTTGAAAATGAAATGCAATTGCTCTGGATGGATGTATTGCTCTGTATTGCTTTGTAGTTGTGCTTGATGATGAACAGTGGCAGAAGCTGCTCCATTTTATAGATCGAAGATTTCGACCGTTTGAAACAATTCTGTTAGAGTCAAATCTTTCTTGTAGCAAAAAGAGATGGATCTTCATTAATTGAAAATCAAAACGTTGAGTTATAAATCTGCCGAAAATCGATGCAAAATTAATGAAATGTAAATTATTTTGAATAAAGAAAAAAAAAACACAAACCATTTAATTTATTTATCAAAGCACATAAAAGTAGTAAGGTGATGAGAAGTTTTTCAGTACCGAGCAGGTACCACGTCGGTGCAACACATAGTACCCGCTCCGCATCTACAATTTTTCCCAAACGTGGAGCCAGCGACCCACGTCAACGCAAAGACGCATCTTTCTTTTTCCTCCAATCGTCGATGTCATAACATGACAATACCACTAACGTAACTAATGACCTCAACATTTCTTACCAAACTTCTTGCAGTGGTTAGGATCCCGAATCCCGATTTGTGTTTTGGACGGAAGTCGGGCCGGTCTTGAGTTAAAGCGAGCAAGACGGTTTACTTACGTCCTGAATTTTGGCTTGAAATTAGGGTCCCGAATAGGTACATCTAGGTACATAATATATATTTAATCTATTGTTTACACAATCAATGAGCGAGCTAGCTAGCCAGCCTAGCATAAAAACTTGGTTTCTCTATCCAATAGGTACATGGTTTAATTCCTAAGCCTCTTTTTTCCTTCTATATAGTACTCCCTCCGTTCCAAAATGTTTGTCCCCTATGAAACTACGTGCAATTTTCAAACTAAAAAATAATGTATTTACCAAAATAATTTTCAAATTTTTTTACACCATATTAAAGTTCTCAATGAGATCTATCAAACAAGATCCATATTGCTTAAAAAATTATTTTTGTAACTATATTATTTTTTAGTTTAAAAATTGCACGTAGTTTCGTAGGGGGCAAACATTTTGGAACGGAGGAAGTATTTTTTATTGGTGTAAAATATAATATGACAAAAAACTAGTTTTATTCTAAACAACGAACCGAATTATGGGGAAAAAAACAAAATATGGGAACAAGTAACTGTCATTTTGAGGTTAGTTAAATTTTTATTTTTTTTAAAAGAAAACATAGAGCCCAAATTTACAAGTTTGTCATAAGCCCCGGGAATCTCAAGGCCGACCCTGGACGAAAGCAAACAGTCTACACCGTCATATTTAACAATTTGAATTTGTGCATAAATATTTTCAGAAACTGATCCAAATCATTAATTACAGTAAATGTGTTACGTGTCCGTACCAACTCGGACCTACATCAGGCTCGTTTGCGGGGCAGGGCGTGTCAAAATGAATGGTTCATATCATTGACAGTCTCCTCCAAAACCAAAATATGAACAGGAGGGAATTTCATTTCCTATAAATTATTACTCCCCACTAAAATCCTCATTCACATCTTCAGTCTCTTCACCCTTTCCCCATTTCCTCTCTCTCTCTCTCTCTCTCTCTCTAGAAAAAGAACCATCGCCATGACTACCTCCACCCAATCTGCCCACATATTAATTTTCCCATACCCAGCACAAGGCCACATGCTCCCAATTCTAGACCTATCCCACCAACTATCCCTCCGTGGCCTCACCCTAACAATTCTCATCACACCCAAAAACCTCCCTGCCCTAAACCCACTTCTCTCAGCACACCCCTCTATCCAAACCCTAGTCCTACCTTTACCCCACCACCCATCTCTCCCCGCCGGCGTAGAAAACGTTCGGGAATTAGGTAACTCCGGCAACCTTCCGATCATCAACGCACTGGGCAAGCTCCACGACCCAATAATCCAGTGGTTTAAGTCCCACCATAATCCCCCTGTTGCCCTCATCTCTGATTTCTTCCTTGGGTGGACCCAACTCCTAGCCAGCCAACTCGGTATCCCTAGACTTGCTTTTTACGGCTCTGGGGCATTTTTAACCTCTGTGATTAATTTCCTATGGCAAAATGTTAAAACTGTCCGTTCTTTACCCGTGGTAAATTTCCCCGATTTACGGCGGTCGCCGAGTTTTACCGCGGAGCATCTTCCGTCTATTTATCGGGTGTACAGGGAATCTGTGCCCGATACGGAGTTTCTCAGGGATGGGTTTCTTGCAAATATTAAGAGTTGGGGGTGTGTTTTCAATTCATTTGATGAATTGGAGGGAGAGTATTTGGATCACTTGAGGAAGGAAATGGGTCACGGTCGGGTTTGGGGAGTCGGTCCGCTTAGTTTGGCGGCCGGGGATGAAACGATGGGTCGGGTCAACCCGGATGAGAATTCTGGTGGTGGTGTGTTGTCATGGCTCGACGGGTGTCCTGATGGGTCTGTTGTGTATGTGTGCTTTGGGAGTCAGAAGTTGTTGAATAGGGACCAAATGGAGGCATTGGCTTTGGGGCTTGAACGGAGCGGGATCCGGTTTATTTGGGTTGTCAAGTCGGTATCGGCCCAACAAATGGCGGACGGGTACGGGCTCATTCCAGGCGGGTTTGAGGATCGGGTATCCGGAAGGGGTATGGTGATTAAGGGGTGGGCCCCACAAATTCCGATACTGAGTCACCGAGCCGTGGGTGGGTTTCTGAGTCACTGCGGGTGGAACTCGTTGTTGGAGGGGTTAGCGGCGGGGGTTATGATACTGGCTTGGCCCATGGAGGCAGACCAATTTGTGGATGCTAGACTCTTGGTGGAGGACATGGGAGCGGCGGTTCGCGTTTGTGAGGGTGCGGATTCGGTGCCCGACTCGGTCGAGTTGGGTCGGATCATTGCCGAGTCAATGAGTGGGAATACTGACCAAAAGGTAAAAGCAAAGGAGTTGAGAGACAGGGCAATACAAGCAGTCAAGATAGGTGGGAGCTCTTGGAATGCGTTAGAGGCTCTAGGGAGAGAATTGACCCAACTTGGTAGATGAACATTTGCAGACTAGTGTTATCTAACTTTATACTAGCATGCCTGTGTCCGGAATTGTACTACAAAATAACGTAACTTGTGCATGTCCAAACCCGTCCAATGGCATCCGCTTATCGAGCCCCGAGATTGACACAACTCGTGGTTGACATTGTGTTGCGAGCATATGACTATATATTTCTGTTAATCTACCAGTCAACTTATTTCGCATTTCCGTTGATTGTGGTGTAATGTACTGAACTAGCCAAAAAAGTTCACAGAGACTAAGAGTAAGAGAGGAACTTGTCTTAGTTGTCTTGGACAGAATGGAAATAGAAAATGTATAAACTTTTCTGTTGTCTCATCTCGTTTAGTAATTTTTTTTTTTTTCATTCGTCATTTCTAATCTATTACATGGGGAGGGGAGAATGAGACTCGATCCCGGGATGCAGTGTGGGGCATTCAAGAGCTCTACCGCATGAGCTAACTACCACTTGCATCTCATTTAGTATTTGCTTAGTGCATGTTGAGGACAAATTGTAGGAGCAAATTTTGAGATTTTATCTTTAAAAATGTTGTGAGTTCTTGTAAAAGAATTCTTAGTAAAAAGTAAGTGGATTATAGAAAAGTAAAAAAAATTACAGGCACTAAGCAAAAAAAAAGGGTTTAACTAATTCTAGAAAAGTTGTGTTTGGGGTGTTCTTCATATCAGTTTTCTGTTCTTAAGTATTCAATATTCAATTTTTTTTCAGTAACAGTACGAACTTGTACTGCAGCTTAATCATAGTTTTATAGCTATAGTAAACTAGTTTATTTTGCTCTAATAAAATATAAAATCTACAATTTAAATTTTGAATTTAAAATTTGTATCCATAGTTATCACCCTTAGTAGAGACTGACTTGGTCTTTTACTAATCAAGAAAAAAGATTTTGCAGATTTCGTAAGACGTAACTGTACAAAAATTCTAGAGTCACCACTGTCCATCAATGACTAATTAATACAATTTTTGACATGGTTGATTTTAACTCATGTAAAAGACCAACAATTGCCTAATGCGCACGAATGCGCTTCGAATCGTGGTGCATCTTGACAGGGCACTTACAATATTATCATCTTGATCCCATGACTAATTATGATAAAAAAAAATTAAAAATGGCATCATCTAGTGTCTGAACATGACAACCCTATTATTATGCTTAGAACGAAGTAATATTTCCGGTTAATTGGCGCAATCTAGTGTCTAACCTGCATTTATTTTTTCAACAATGATCAATCTTCTCACTCCTTTTTTTCTTCATACCTATCAAATAAGGCTAGAAAAGAAAGAAAGAAAGAAAGAAGTACCTCATCACTCATCAGTGGTTGCATGCAAGCTAACTGCTAATCACAATGAGACCTGTGAAGGAAACGTTTTAGCCGGGGGACGAGTCCACTGGTGGAAATAGCAGTAACTTGTGATGACTGAAATAGACCTTTATGCACCGCTGTGTCTGCGGCTTTTAGGACATTGTCTTCATACCAAGACCATTTTCTTACAATTAGACACGAGTAAATGGTCCTAGAATGATGAATACACATGTGAATTATTCGGTCGGTATATAAAGCAAACTCCAAAGTCACTTATAAAGCAGTAAGCAGCAATATGATACAGGAGTAAATGTGATGAACAATAGTTCTGAATTGAAGACAGTAAGTCACTAAGCATGAATATCCAAAAGAAAGATGAGTTCCCAAGAAAATGACCACAAATGCAAAGTTGGAGAATTTTAGCTAGTCAAAGTGTCCCCATGTTAACTGATGGAAACAAAATTATCAATCTAGTCCAACGAAGTGTATCCAACTACAGAATACTCATCCACAGTTGGCTCTTATTTTGTTTGAATGGATTTGAAAAAGTTAGAAAACAGAGAAATCAAATCTTCTTTGTTTCTTTGGAGATTATTTGGTTTTTCAATGCCAATCAACTTTTGTTATATCCTTGCACTCAATGGGCTAAAGCCCCATCATATCACCAGTTGTGTGCTTCAAAATGATTGTAAATTGCCCTTTTACTGACTTCCAAGCATCATCAGTGAAATGCATGCAATTGCAAGGTGTATTAGGTGCAGGTTCAATTCCCTGTAGGGTCATTCTCCATATAACAATAAGAGATGCAAATATAGGGGACGGTACACTTACCTTCGGCAAATTCATGTTCAAGCATTTTCCTTGCTGGCGAAGTAATAACCCGTGGGTCTCCACCTTGGTCTCAGCCCTCAGGGGCCCAAGTGTCCATGACTCCATTGCTACCTGGAAAATATAAAACTTAGATTAGTACATAAGTTGAAAATTCAATTCAAACATTTACCTCAGGAATTAGATTACTATATTTGCTCCCAGTAACTACATTCACATTCTCACTCACGATTACAGGCATCCAAACAGAGCCTAACGGACACCTAGTTTGCTTTACTAACCAAGAGTACTTGCAGTCACGCCTTCATGTTCCATAAATAGTTCTTGCAAAACCTTTGGCCCACTGATTTTACTGCAGTTCTCCCATTTGAGACCAGTGAACCAAAAAAACGTACTCCCTCCTTCCCGAAGACCAGGTTCCATAAGACCAGACTTTTCAGTTTCTTACTTCAGCTTCCATGGCACGAAGCTCAATTCTAAACTCAGAACCATCACTCTAAGAACAATTTCCCCCAAGTATTCCAGGGGATAGAGACAATGCAAAGAATAGAGGCCTAAGAAGGTACACCAACATTGTACTTGGCTTCCTACTTCATGTTCCTCATGTGTCCACCGTCCTACTGACTCAAGAAAGAGCCAGCCGAGCCTTCTTCCGGGAGAAAATCCTTTGCACAAGTGTCTGCACAGGGTTCTGCTGCCTGTTATAGGGAGAGACCGCATATAAATGTGCCATCTTTGGTTCTTTAGTTCCGTAGTTTCAAAGCTTGTGAGCAATGTTGGTACCCTAGAAAAAAAAAATTTAATTCTAGGCAAATGTGGGCCAACTTATGTGGACAGTGATGGTCTCCTTTCATCAAATGTCCAGGCATCACCAACAAAGAGCTTGGCCATCTGCATACAACATTCAACTTCAAGTGGCCAAAAAGAAACCTTCCGGTAACCTTAATGTGGGGGCTGCAATCCCGGGGTTCAACCTCCTTTGAGCGGTTGAGCCTCCTGATCTGTAACGACCCGGATTTTTCCAATAAAAACTCCATAATACACTGTATCTATACACTTTTAGACCCTATTTTCCTGAATATAAAATTACATCACCCACATAATACAAAAGCCTCCGAATGAATACTCTTCTAAAAATTCTCTCGACCAAATAATTAATCATCAAATCCTTTGAATCAACCTCACTAACCCGGCTCCACACCTGAAAGATAAAAATCACTGGGAAGTATATGATACAACAGAATAACAATGCTTGCACTTAAGTGGAATCAATAAACAACGATTATCAAGCCGATTTAACAAATCACAAGGGACCTCATACCCGGCCCTCCTCAATACATGATCAGTGACCCCCCTCACCTGCTTCACCTAGCCTACCTGGCTTTCCTGGATCGGCCAAGATATTGGCAAGGTCACTCGATCATCGTACCAAACAGTTCCATGGCACTCCAGCCAAAAATATCATTTTCAATAACAAATATTCCACTTTCAACAAAATTCCACGTAATCGAACAAATGATGCGAGGTATTCAAAAAAGGAGTACGAAATGATAGAAAGGAAAGGATTCCGGAAATGGGAAGCATGTCGTATACTCCCCGGGTTACCTCAAATTGACGATCAAATATAAAACTTCCAAGATCAAAGTATTATCTGCCCTCGGACAAAAGCTCTCCATTAATTGACTTAATATTGCTCAACAGAACTCGCTGGTACATAAATGAAATCTACCTTCTCTTGGTTACTATTGGGTAATGAAGGGATGAAGGCACCAATATATATAGCCAAAGTGACTTGTCTTTCCAACAACTCGTACACGTACCCATGCCAAAATAATTCACCTCTTTTATGAGCCTTCCACCAGCTATACTGCTCATGATAAAACCAACTCATACCTCTCAACCGACACAATGCAACTACTAGCATTAAAAGCTCCACCGAAAAGTATACAAATATCCTTTTTCATACAAAAACCTACTAAAACAACCTTTTTATTTTAATATAAAAATACGGAGTATTACATGATCCGCCTGTGAGTGTGGCCTGAGCACCTTGCCTGCGCACATAACAGCGTCGTTAGTGCCTTTGTCCAGGAATGCACTCTGAAGATCAAATAAGTGGAGGAAGATGAAGGAAGTACTGGAGAGAGTTAGGGTTTAGAGAGAGAAATGAGGCGTCCCATCTTAGGGTTCATCATGTACCTTTTATAGAGTTCACTTGACTTTCCCTCCAACCCTCCTGACCAACACGGGCGGTAACCGCTAGGCTAACATCACCATTGACATGGAGAATCAAGACGGTTATCAGCACATGCCATGAGCTACCTTTCGGACCAACACGAGTTCGACATGTGTCATAACCGCTCAGCTAACATTATGGATAGGACGGAGAACGGTTACATGTGCGGGTGTCGAGATGCGTTTTGGTGATATGATGTGTCATACCGGCCGAGACCGGCTCAGGAAGAGTCCGAACGCACCTGTTCGGCCCAGTCGGTATTGTTCGATGCCGGTCAGATGATATACAGTGCACTCAGGGAAGTCATTCTGGCCGGTTCACTTGGATCGGCAGAAGCATCAATCCAGTCCAGGCGATTCGACGATTGGGTTTGGATAATGGTCCGGTTCGGCCCATTGGACCGGCCCAACCCAAGATGCGCTGGGTTGTTGGGTGGTTGACCCCTTCTAGGCTTGTGATTGTTCGGCCCACAACACTTTATAAAGTCAAAAGTCAAGTCAAACTTAATAGTTTTGACTTTTGAGTCTATTGAGATGGCGAAACCCGATTCGGACATGCCACCAAGTTGAACAGGGCACAATTCACTTCCCAAGACTTGTCAACCCGAATGAATGGGCCATTCTCGAAGTGTTATACCAATTTCCTAGTTCAAAAGCAAGTATTTCTCAATCAATGTAACTAGGTTGATAGGGCAATGGACTTGGTTTCAAGGTCAACCCTTTCCAATCAAGGCCATCAACCAAATCCGCAGCTCTACTGAACTAAGTTGGAAGTCGAGCCTTAAGATTAAAAAACAAAAATCGCTTAAATAAATTAGTTCAATATGATCAGTCAAAGACACTTCTGTTCTGACAGAAGCAGGACTAAATTTCGCTACAATCAGATCATCCAAAACAGGATCACTCACATGGCAAATTGTAATATCAAACTAGGTCTGTCAACATTGTGAGATACATATCTGATTTTGAGGATAAAAAATGAAGCGTATATTACAATCAATTACCAGTGTCCTTATTTACTTGTTGTCACAAAGCCTTGAGCATCCTTCACGCTTACTTCAATATCCATATCGATCTTTCCTCTGAGTGCTTCCATCTTGGCAAAGAACTGTAAGTAAATCACATAAAGGGAATGCAATCACATATTAATATCAGCCGTATTAGTATAAAATTGAATTATGCTAATCGTTCAAAAGATAATATCCACTGGTTTGGTGTGAAATGACAGCTTTCCATTTTGTATCACACATATCAGGATACGAATAAGCAGCCACAGCCTATCACCAAATGTATAATGACAGCAACAGCACCTTTGGATAAAAATTGGTCCAAATTTTAAAAAACTGATACGAAACTGAACTGAATCAGTCCAAGATTCCAAAAGTTATTTAAAAGAAAGGAACACCAAGGCAGCTCCAAATGTATAACAACAGCAACAGCCTACCACCTATAGGTAAAAATTGGTCCAAATTTTAAAAAACTGACGCGAAACTGAATCAGTCCAAGACTCCAAAAGTTATTTAAAAGAAAGGAATACCAAGGAAGCTATCGAAATTGAACCAAACTGACCATTTTTCAGCTGGTTCCGTAAATAGATTCGAATTTTTTGGTTAGAATTTCACAACTACGTCCAAGCCACTCACTAACAATACAGAAGGAAGTAACTTCCAGGCTGAATAAGACCAGCAAACTTTTCAACCTTCTTTAGTCTTGACTGCAAGATCAGTTATAGGTTGCCCCTTAACAAGAACATTTCCAAACTTTAGCTAAACCACTAAAGTCTCTAAAGCTCTTTTTAATGGGACCCACAAAGAAGGATTCACTCTCCTTGTCGATCAGGTCTATCTTCTTTGCTCACCTGTACAGAGTTTTGAGACACGATGCCATTTGAATTCACTCTAACAAACTTCCATCACAGTTGAAACTGAACATCCTAACACTAATTCTGCCGCGATGTACTTTTGTCAAGGATCAACTTCTCTTGACCATTGCACTTACCCTTGTTTCCAATCCCACATCTGCTTACCACATAGCTAGAAGCAGCATACACGCGGCAATGAGGAATTGAAGGACTAAAGACGACAAATCCATCCAAGACGTATTCTCGAAGTCTTGCAAATTTAAAAACTAACAAACACTACACCAGCTAAACATAGTATGCAATCCACTTAATAAGGGAATCTAGTAACGCTTGTGCTACGAAGGCACCTGCACCAACCCCACAAGAAGCTAACGCAAATAACAGAACTCATTCGTTCGTGGGAATCCCAACACTTTCATTCTTGCCACGAAAGAAGAAAAAAAAGAGTATGAAACGATTTTAAAGAAGGATTTAATAAGTTAAAAAAATTATACTTTCCAGCATGCAATCAGAAATGGTAATAATGATCCTTATAAATCATGAAGTTAACGCAATAAAATAGTCAAATAAATGCATTTCTTGTAATCACAGATACTTCATAGTGAAATTTATCACATCAAAATCCCATGACTAATCATGCTACTGCCCACGAAATGAAATCTCACCACATGTTAGAAATGAATAATAATGTTGCCTAAAAATGGGGTAACAAAAAAGAAGAAGGCACTACTAAACTATCTGCATTGAAAAGTATGGAAAATTGAAAGACTTATCTGAACATGTTATTAATGCCCTCAAGCAATATATATAAAACAGAAAAGACAACCTTGTTATTATGTTTAGTACGAAGTTCCAGCCCAAGGGTCCCACAAGCAATCCTAGAGTATATTTCTGGTTGATTGGCATGATCTAGTGTCTAACACTTAGTAGCAGGATCCTTCTAGACAAGGTTCTAAAACTCGCTAGGCTCTCCCAGGGCAGCTGGGCACCTTCTAGCTTCCAGGGCTGGGTACTCGGCGACTAGTCGGGCAATCAGTCGGACTAGTAGGCGAGGGGCCTTCTAGCGCCTACGCGGCGAGTACTTAGCCTTCCAGACCTTCTTTTAGAACACTGCTTCTAAAATGGGTGCGCTCCCATCCAGACAGAAACCCGCTCCTAAATAGGATGGGAACTTCCACACTAATCTTACGTATGCAATTCTCACTTCTCTTTCCAAATATATGCAAGGAACAAGAAAAGGAAAAAAAGTAGGAGAGATTTAGGACTCTTTTTCTCGTCTTGTATTCTACTACTTACCTACGTGTTTAGTCCATATATTAAGCATAAAAAAATCTATTGGGATGTCATTTCTTAATTTCTTACAAATATTCACATATATATAATGTTTATATACATACTCTTTGCAACTATAAAACATATGTACAATAAATATAAATATATAAAATTTTATTTATGTATACATTTATTTGTAAGAAATAGGATTAGAAATGAAACAGTCCGCGAGATAGTAGGTGTTGTACCTATAGAGGAGGAGTTGAGGGAAAATAGGCTTAGGTGGTTTGGGCATGTCTATCGGACACCAGCGGATGCAGTAGTTAAGAGAACGGATAGGATAGCTTTGAGTAGCAACGCTCCGGGGAGGGGAAGACCCAAATTGACATTAGATGCGGTAGTGCGCAAGGATTTGAGTCTACTAGAGCTAAGTGAGCAAGCAGCATTTGACAGAACTCAGTGGAGGAAAAGGATTCATGTAGCCGACCCCAATTGATTTGGGACATAAGGCTCGGTTTGGTTTGGTTTGGGTTTGTATACATTTATTCATTAAATATTACATCGCCCATCCCAACCTTGAGAGCTTCTACATACCCCCACTCCCGCTCCTGCCCCCGCCCCTGCCCCTGTGCAACTAAGGTCTAACATGCATTTATTTTTGTAATGACGATTATCTTCTCACTTCTTTTTTTTCTCCCTACATGCCTATCAAACAAGGCTAGACAAGAAAGAAGTACCTCATCAGGGGTTGCATGCAAGCTAACTGCTAAATCACAGCAATAAGACCGGTGAAGGAAATGTTTTAGCAGGGGGACGAGTCCACTGGTGGAAATAGAAATCTTGTGAGGACTGAAATAGACCCTTTGCTCATGCACCATTCTGTATACAGCTTTTCAGACATTGTCGATGAAATGGAGCAGTTAAACAAGATTAGTTTCATAATCCTCATATAATTAGCACAAATGGGAGGAGGAACAGATCACCTGGTAGTATATAGAAAGAAGAAGGGGGAGATAAAATGGAATAACTGAAGGCTCCTACAGCAATAAAGTAACAGGAAAAAGAAAAAAACTGATAAGCAGTTAAGAAAGAAATAGCTAATTGAACATGTATTTTTTTTTTTTTTTTTTCCGGTAACAAGATTGAACATGTATTTGGTTCACCAATAACCCTTACAAGAACAAGCCCCATCTTTGAAATGGTGAAACCTATTCCTGTCCCTAACTACAATCTCTCTGTTGTAAATTTTAGATATTATTAATGTTGCACCATGACAATCCCAACAAACACGGAGGTTCTTCACAATCCTTATTGGTACACCTTCCTTTAGACAGATCAGTCCAAAAGCAATGGCAAGTTTCTCACTATGATGGCACAAAGCATTCTCCTTCTCTTCCTCCTCTATGTCAAATAGAACAGGGAAAGTGTTAGCCACGTATCCAGATAATTTGAGCCTCTTAGATATCTCATCCAACTTTTCCTCAATTTCGCAATACCTAGGATGGGACTTGTCTCCAACTAAGAACTCATGAACTTCTCCGTTGACTTCTATAACGCTACAACCAGGGAGCTTTTTGACACCTTTGACCTTCATCATTTGCCTCACTTTACTAACACTATCCCAGTTCTTTGAATCGGCATAAATGTTTGACAAAACCACATAAGCTCCATGGTTCTTGGATTCTAGCTCTACTAGCTTTCTTGACGCAAGTTCCCCTAGTTCCGTGTTCTTATGGATTTTACAAGCATTGAGCAAAGCTCCCCAAGCTCCGGCATGAGGCTTCACAGGCATTTGGTTTATGAAGTCCCAGGCTTCATTTAAATGCCCAACTCGGCCATATAAATCAACCATACAACCATAATGTTCAAAAAGAGGCTCAAGCCCGAATTCTTTTCTCATCGAGTTGAAATGCATCTGACCTTCCTCAACTAGTCCTGCAACACTACAACCCCTTAAAATCGACACGAACGTGACCTCATTTGGCAAAACTCCTTCTTGTTTCATAAGAGCAAAAAGCTCGAGACCCTCGCGGCCGAATCCATTCATTGCTAGCCCTCCCATGGCACTACTCCATGTATACACATTCTTTTCTTTCATTCCCCAAAAGACGTCCATTGCCTTGTTCATATCCCCACATTTCGCATACATGTCAATGAGTGCAGTCCCTAGGGTGACAGTAATTGTCATATTGTTTCTCCCTATGTAAGCATGTACCCATCTCCCTTGATCCAAAGCACCCAAGTGAGAGCACGCAGACAAAACTGAAACCAACGACACCTGGTTAATCTTCACCCCTTCCATTTGCATTAGGTTAAATAGATTCAATGCCTCCCTCGATTGCCCACACTGTGCATACCCAGAAATCATTGCATTCCATGCAACAGGGTCCTTCTGAGGCATACTATCAAACAGTAACCGTGCGAAACCAACATCACGTGATTTAGCACAAGCAGTCACCATTGAAGTCATAATAACAAAATCAGGCTGGGGAATTTGATCAAACACCTTACGCGCACAATCCAACAAACCCAGTTCCGCATACATGTAAATCAAACAGCTTTGGACATGTGGGTCGGTTTCAAATCCATGTTTCAAAACCGATGCATGGACTGCCAAACTTGTTTCACATTCCAACAACTGTGCGCAGGTGCGAACCAAGAAAGTAAATGTGTAGTTATCTGGGTACGGATTGTCTGATTTTAACATTTTGTTGTAAAACTGGAAGCTTTTCTTAGGGTTTGGACTTTTGGAGTGAGCTCTGATCAAGGAGTTGAAGGCAAAGACAGTTGCGTTATTGGCGTTTTGGTCTAGGACTTTAGTGGAATAATCGAGAAGGTTGGGGTGTTTAAGGGCAATAGAGGCGACGAATTGGCCGTGGAGGCGAGGGACGTCAAGAAGGCCGGTAACGAGCAGTTGGGTTTGGACTTGCTTGATTTGTCGGAGGTTTGTGCAAGATTCTGCGAGACAAATTGTTGGGTGCTTTGCTATACATCGGAAAGAGCTCATGACTACATCGAGATCAGAAACTATGACGGTTTTAGATGAGGAATTCCAGCGTTTTCCGGTGAAGATTGGTTCGCTGAATCTTGAGATTGAGGGAAACTTTGGTTGTCGCAGAAGGAAGGAAATTTTTTGGAACTACTTATACGAATGAGAAGTACAAGAGGAGATCCCATGCCGTTGGCGGTTGAAGCCGCATGCATTGTGGTGAATGTTTTCTGAAATGGGGCCTATCTATCACGAGGCATTTACACTTCAAAAAATGCTTCAAAAATGGTGAAAAGAGATTGGTGAAGTACGTGTTCCAGACAAACACAGAGATGACAACGGTGTGATTTAGTGCGTTCATTGACAAAATCAAAACCAAAATTGAATTTATTACCCAAAAGCAAAACTAAAACCACCGGTTTCAATTTTATCAAAGTTACAACCAAAATCACGCTTACCGGTCCGGTTCGGTTTTCCTCCAAAACTGGTAGTCAACATTTTTTAATAGAGTTCATAATACTACAACAAAAATAATAATACTATGTAAAGAAATCAAACAAACTCAGTATCCAAAAAAAAAAAAAATCCAAAAAAGACAACAAACTTACATCCAAAATAACGGACAATAATGTTTATAGAAAAAGTGATGGAAAACCAACGGTTCGGTATATGTGGCCATCCCTAATCCCAGATGTTAAGGGGTCATTCTCTTGTCTTTTCCTTCAAATGCCATTTTTTATTTTCCGTAATTTTTTATTTCAAAAAGGTATGAAAATAAGAATCGGAATTGAAAAAAGTTCATATAAAACGACACTTTAGACAAAAGACAACTGTTTGATACTTTTTTTTTGTCTTTTGAACCTTTTTTTTTTGTTTTTGCTCATACTATTTTTTTACGCTTAGACTCCTCTCATCGAATTGGATGATTACTCTAAAAAATATACTCCTCTAATCTAACAAAAATTCAAATAACTGAACAAAACACGAAAAATTAAAAAGACAAAAGAGTGGATGCTAAATAGGGACAAATCCATTTGGTAAGCATGGTTCTTTGTTCACGACTGAGGTCGAATTTGTATGTCGCCTAAAGTGCCCACAGTGGAGTGAAGTGACGGACGTCCGAAATTCTCCCATGTTTATACGCCTTGCTGTAAGTACTACTTTCGGACGTGTGGAAACATTGAAGCATTCAAAATACTGTTTTGGATACGAAGTGATTGAAAATCTATGAGAACAGATGGGTTAGTATATATAGAAAGCCATGCATTTCTGATAGAAATAGCTTGTCAAAAATTGAGCAGTGGAATGCCGATTCAGTCTTTCTTCTTCTTTCTTGTTTTGTCAAAAGTTGGTGGACGTGGATGGTCTTTCATCTCGTTTTCGGAGCCCTCGCTTTCATCTTGTTCCATGTCTATCGTAGAGTCACCTTTTTTGGGGGATAAAGATTGAACTTTTGCCCTGTTTAGTATGATCTGCTGTGACATGAATTGCAGCAACTACAGCAATAGGGATTTCTTGTTGAACTTCTACGATTTCAGACAGATTCTTTGCTGCAATAATGGTAAACAAGAAGTGCAATAATTCTCCCAGTCCCGATTTGTACGCTTGAAGATGAACAGAAAACTCCATTGTTGTTTGTAGTATTGTCAGTAGGATCGTTTGACTACATGCCCTGTATTTCAAATGCAATCAATGTTAGTGTTACAAATATTTGTTGGGTTTTTTTGCAATGAAGAATGAATATAAGTTATGTGTACCGATATTTTTGGGTTACTTCTTTGTGGAATAGAGTATGTAAAAGGTAAAGCAATTCTAGCCTATTTTATGAGAGTTGAATTACCGTTTGCACAGTAGTTGGAAGACGGTTAATGATTTGTTTCTTCCGCGGTGCACAAGATCGAATCGTGGCTGTTTGGGAAGCAAAATCAACGAGATTCCAAAGAGGAAAAAAAAAAAAACAGAGGTGGTACAGAAATCCTTAGGAGATAGCACAGATAGGGTTCTCATAGGTTCATAACTTCCCCTTGACCCACAAGTGACACATTATCTGTTTTAAAATCTAACCGAACATCAGTATACCAATTATTTGAACTTAGAAGATGGGAATGAGCAAAGCATAAAGATCCCATCTCACTTTTAGAGATCCAAGAAAGGGGTTGCTAAAGTTTGAGAATGTAACATGGTTCATTTTTCAGGTTTAATTCCAATTTAATCTGATTTCAGTTAAAACAAAATGTTTGCAAATATCCAATTGTAATTCAAATTAGGGGTGTCCACGGATCGGATTGTGGTTTTTAAGATCCGGAACCATCCGTAGGTGACATACGAATGGTTATGGATCGGATCGGGCGGATTTGACAGATTAAAGAAGGATTATTGGGCGGATCAGCAGATCCGAACTGGATCCGGAACCGCCAGATAAGAAATTCTCGATCGGGAACCGAACCGAACATTCACGGATGGGTTAGCAGACGGTTCGGATGATCCGGTGGACAGCCCTAATTCAAATTATATTTGACATGAGTTAAATTATCAGCAAGACTTGCTGTCTATCATTTGAAAAGCATTTAACCATCAATTAAATACAACTACATCTCATATCTTAATTTAATTACTTCATGTTAACAGTAGACTAGGAATGCCCGTGCCTAAAGGTACAGCTCAACATAATTTGACTGAACAAAAGATTGGGATTCATTTTTGACACCTCAATGTTTACTTCCTTTATCAATGTTTCATTATCTAGCGAATGCTCGTGCCTGAATGCACTTACTAACGTAATATAGCCCAACACTATTTGACTTCCAATAACGTTATTGAGTTTCCATAAAATAAATTCCTCATTCTCTATTTGCTTCAACCTGACCGAGGACAATGCAAATAAATTTTACTCCACCACCAAGATTGTAGACTGACAATATAACTTTGAGCCAAGCAATTGTAATACTTTTGAAGTTTTAGATATCTTATCCCGGCAAAGCTTTAAATTTTATAGATAAAAGCAAAATTAAAATTTATAGATTCACCTTGTCTTGTCCCCTACTTGTCCCACCATTATTAAAATTACTCCCTCCGTCCTTTTTAAGTGTGTTACCTTGGAATTTCAATTATTTTTCTCTCACATTAACTTTTACAATTTTTATATCTACTTTTCATTACTTACTCTTATCAATATAATAATACCCTCTAACTTTTTTAAAAGGAATCTACTTTTAAAAGACAAAATAGGAAATGTACCCACTAATTTTTCAAAACACCCACTTATTGAGGGACAACCCAAAATGGAAATATACACACTATAAAAGGGACGGAGGGAGTATACTCTTAAGCCGTTATTCAAATCAAAATAGCTAGTGTCATAAGCAACAAAAAGATTATGAAGGAGAAAGTCCTTGTATTCAATGGGATGCAATAAATGGAATCATATCTGGAAAGGATCCACAAAATTCGTTGGACACTATGAAGCACCGACACTCTTAGATGCTTGCATGTCGACACAGCACAATACGTATGGGACACATCACGTGGCGTGTTCAATAAATTTATTAACCTTTTTATGGGGATGGCAGCGACACTTGAGGAACACAGCAGGTTCACGGGAGGGACATGATTGGACACAATGTTTGAGTATTCTGACAAAAAATGAAAAAAAGCCCATCCCCAGAAGGGATAAATCTGATTGAAATCTGATTGTAGAGCCGAGAAAACAAATTTTGCACAGCCCTCACACTCTCCTACCTCTTCATCCTTTCTTAGGCGTTTCCTCTTTGTCTATAACCATCATCGACAACAGTCTGCAACACATAATAGGGTCCAAATGCATATCATACTCTGGGATTCAAGTGTCGTTGCTTCACACCAATAGGCGCAATAAACAGGAGCCGATGGGGAGGCGCCGCAGACAGAAGAAATAGACCTTGTCCTAAGTTAAATGATGATTTAGATGTTACACGTGCTACTTATGAGCTAAGTGAGATCAAATACTATGTCCCCATCATAATGTTTTTCACTTCATGGAAATCGCTACCAAGAAATACTGAAATACACTCTATCTTCATTGGCAGCAAAAGGAAAGGGTAAAAAAAAAAAAAACCTTCTTGCAAGTGTAGCAAAGAGAAGCATAGAATCCTATTGCGTCAACTGTTAAATGGACAGATTGCTACCAAACAAACAAATACTCCATTGCCAAGCCAAAAAAGAAAGAAAGAAAGAAACTCTCGTACTCATCAATCAAGAGACAACCTATTTAACTAAACAGCATCTTGAATTAATTTGCAGCAAAGCCATGTTTGACTTGACCAAGGAAATTAAAGATAAAGTACGGATGCAAAAATTGAAGCTCGCGGTAAGCCCTCAAAAGACACTCTGATTACCACTTATAGTCGAGTCCCAACGAATTCCAAAGTTGAAAGTTCCGGCCTTGAGATTACCCTTTCACCTTTTCCAAGCGTGTAATTGCTCAGATCACTCCTTTGGTCTTTTCTTCAAAAACAAAGTCATCTCTACCTTTGTCTTCCGTTGCAAACCCACCATGCGCACCGCCCCTTAAAACAGAATATGAATAGTCGCATCTGTTGGGTGGGAAAAAAATGATTTACAACTGAGTTCTGATAATCAAACATTACCCAATTTAGACAATCCAATACCAAAAAGATTAAAATCCCTCCAATTATCGCCTATATGAACTAATTTCCCATAATTTAGTACTGAATTCCAATAACCTAATACTACCCAATTTAGACAATCCAATCCCACCCTATTTGCAAAACAAAATCTCTCATATCTATTACAAATGAATTTCGATAATAAAATACTACCCACTTTAGACAATCCACCAGCACCCAATTTAGAAAACAAAACTCCTCTGATTATCGCTGTATGAATAGTAAAGTCCAATAGCATCCAATTTAAGCATCTCCAATCCTAACCCCTTTTCTTTTTTTTACCAAATTTGAGTATCATTTTGGGTATGCATCTCCAATGGCAAAACCCCATTTTTACAAATTAAAAAAAAAAAGCTATCAATGCCAACATGGTAAATAGGAGATATAAAATTAAACCTTGAAAAAAAGGTAGAGAAAATGGGTCAAGGCTTGGATTCCTCCAAAATGGGGTAGAGAAATGGGTATACCATTCCATTTGAGATGGGATTTTGCACTTTTTACTGTAAAAAAAGGGTTTAAGTGAAGAAATGGGTAAAGATTGGAGATGTTGATCCCATACCACCCCATTTACAAAACAGAATCCCTCTGATAATCGCCTATATGAACTGCATTCTCAAAGTTTCCAACTGAATTCCAATAAATCCCATTACGACCCAACTTTAAAAAACAAAAAATCCCTCTAATTACCGCGCCTATATTCAACACAAATTACAACTGAATTCCAAAAAATCAAATGCTACCCATTTGCACAATCCATTACCACGCAATTTCCAAAACAAAATCGCCTATATGAACTGAAAACAGGATACATGAGATTCAGGAATGGGTTATAGAAAACGAAAAGGGGAACAAATTGATAATCGCCTTTGAAGTAACTTTTGATTGGTTACCTAGTCTCCACACTTTGAACCTGCCAAAGGAAAAACCTGTGGAGAAGGAGAGGAATTCTTCAATGATAGCAGTTCAAAAAAATTTGAAATCAGTCGAGAGAGAGAGGTTAAATTACTCTTCAAACCTAAGGCAGAATTCAATGGCACTTACCGACGATTGGTGCGAAAGAGGGTTGGTAGGGGTTGATTGAGAATCCAACCCTTTTTTGGGTCCGAAAGAGGAATCCCCAACTGAACAAACGATTACGTACCAACACACGATTCAGTCAACCCCAACCTATTTCCAGAGGACGATTATGCCTAAATAAGATAATGAAATGGCACTTACCAACGACTGGTGCGAAAGAGGGTTGGTGGGTGTTTATTGAGAATCCAACCCTTTTTGGGTACGAAAAAGGGACTGAAGCTGGTGGCAGGTCGTGGCTGCCTTCCGACAACGGGTCTGAAAGAGGGATAGTGGTGAGAGATTTGTTGAGTGTGAGATTTGGTGGGTTTTACTGAGTGTGAGATTTGCGGGTGGTAGTGGAGAGAGAGAGAGAGAGAGTATGAATCTGGGGAGGAGCCGCGAAGAGGTTGTACAGAAGGGGAAGGGTTTTTTTTTATTCCTCCGGATGTGACACTTTTGAGGGGGAACTCTGGAATTTTGTAAGTCATCCTAGCCCTTGGTGTAAATGAAGGGTGAGGATTTATAAACAACATAAGATTTGAAATCCACCCTAATTTGTTATATAGATAGCATAGGGTTAATACCTTGCAGATCATATCAAAACCAACATTAGATTCAACAAATTGGTTTTTGAGATCTCCATTTGAAGTAACAGGAACACCAACCACCTGCGAATAAACAAATAGTCACAAATGACATTGGCCCATCAATAGGATATGCTGGAGGAAAGTTCCATAATTTTCTCAACCAAAGTGGATCAAATCAACGAACACTGCAACGCACAATAATGGCAACAAATGCATCTCTTTCACCAGTTAAAATTACATCCACTATTTACCTTTATTAAGCATTTTGCTTCTGCAAATACTTCTGCAAGGTGAGCTGCATCTGTGTTTGATGTTACACCTTCACAAGTACCAAACTCCAGAGTTAACGGTAAAGCCAAAGCTGAGGTTTGTTCATTTCCTCCCACCACCCAATATGAAAAAGGTCACAACAAAATATTTCAAAACTGTTACGTCAATATACCTCCAATAATGACAAGGATGACCAATCTCAATGCACTGCATGCAGCGAGTGCAGCATTAACTTGCTCAGTAGTTCTTATTTGATCCTTCATCCGTCCAGCAAATCATAACCACCGAGATGGAGTTGCATAACAAATGTTCGGGTGAAGGCGGAAATGGAATTCATACAGCATATATTGCCTACAGAGTGTAGTCCACACTCCACAATACTACCTGGATTTTTGTAGGTTGCAAAAATATCATCTGTAATCTCAGGAGTTTTCTGTGCAAATCCATCAGAACCACCTGAAAACACACGTAAATAACTCTTTTAAGGCAAGGATCAAAATTTAATTTTGGACTGTTCAATTAGCTAGGAAATTTTGTTCTTTGTTTCAAGGACAATTTCATTCCCTCATTCCCACATTAATTGGATTCAAAAAGGTCAAATAAATTTTTTTTATTACCCGACGCCCTGATTTATTTATACATGAGGTTTGATATGCAATCAAGAGACATGAAACTGGATGAAAGACGCCACTCTAGCCAAACTAAGATACAAGCTATCAACCAAAAAGCAAAGGCACTAGGGACTTGGGATGAGTAAAGATTCAAATGTACAATGTGGGTATTTGAAAATGAGATCTTTTCGAATGGATTCAAAGATCAGCTAAAGGATAAGCATTTTCCAAACTAAGATACAAGCTATCAATTCCAAACAATTTAAGGGGAATAGCATGCTTCAAGCCTTCAACATGATTTATCAGAGTCAAATGAGGAAAGTTTTCTTAATGATGTCTTGTGCAGTGAACTTTATCTCAGTTTCCTGTCAATAAGATCCCACTCCCACAAAGGAAAAAATTAAAATTAAAGCAATACATAGCCAATCTGGCATTAACTTTCAGAGTAATATCATAACCAACATCGCCTTATTGTATCCTTCCACGTGTCTCAACTTAATTATGTGTGCGGCATATGAGATAAGACACTTATTAAGCACTGTATTTTAGGGCTTCATGTAGCTGTAAGCGAGAGTCTTGCGCAATTGTAGGACCTTTTACTTTTCACCTCCAACTAGGGCAAATACTACAACTACACTTTGTTTGGTTGGGTTTCTCAAACCCGGTCTTGAGAACCCATTTTAGAAAAGGTTTCAAAATTGGTTTTCAAAGTACGTCCTGGACCGTACGTGAACTGATTTTGAACGTAGTGATTTGGTTGATTTGCTAATGTTACAGGGGGGCACGTGAGTGAACGCGAATGGGGGAATGACAACCGTTGATTGGGTGGAACCATTTGTCTGTTAGTCTGGGTGATGCAGGTGTAGTGCTTCTATGCTTACTGTTGCTGTGTTTGACTTTTCAATCTCTGTTTCTCTCTCTCTCAATTGAGTACCACTCTAACTTTTTTATGATTTGGGGAAAACTTTTCGGGGAAACCAAACAGAGGTTTCCAAAATTGGTCTCAAAACCGGGTTTCGAAAACCTAAACAAACAAGGCCATAATGTTCTCCACCGTAAGCCCAAGGTTGCCAATAGAATACTAGGCCATCACAAATTACTGTATGTTTTGCGACTCATTTTCAAATCCTGTTAAAATGTAATGTGGTACCTTGCATGCTGGACTCGAAAGGACTCCAGATCAACCAATGTACTGAAGTTTCCAATCGTGAGAACCATATGAATCACTTCTCGTGGATCTAATCAGGAAGTAGGCCATGTTTTATCGTCACAGCAAGCAGCTCAAACTCTGAATTCAAATCCCCAACTCGGCGGAAAGCATTAAGAACGACTAAACAAATCTCTTGATCGAGAGAGATTCCATCAAATAACATCATACGGAGGAAATCTTTCACGTTGGTTGTAAGATTTTTTTTGCTCAATCTATTAATCACGGCACTGCAATCTCTTATAGAAATTTCAAACCCCTTCTCTACCATTTGGTGGAAGAGCGCATCTGCCTTACAGGCATCACCCTTTACGCAATGCGCTTTGATCAATGTTGTGTAAGCAGTTTTTGTCAATCGAATATTTTGGTCCAGGAGAAAAGAGAAAAATCTATCAGCCTCCTTTAGGTCTCCATTTACACAAAGGCCATTGATGAGAATATTATATGTGACAGAACTAGGCTGAACATTATGATGTAACATCTCATTGTGCAATTGAAAGGCCTTTCTCATGTCTTGATTTTTGCAGAAACAGTGGATTATAGTATTGTATGTGAATTCATCAGGGAAGATACCCTTAGCATGCATACTGTCAAGTAATTGGAGAGACTCTTGTAGCCTGTGTCGTTTACAGAGTCCTTTTATAACTACTGTGTATGTAACATTGGTCGGTTCAACAGCTCTAGCTTCCATCTCACGGAGCACTTCAAACATGCCATTTATGTCGCCCTCTTCACATAATGTGTTCATAAGAGTGGTGTATGTTACAGCGGTTGGCACCAATCCATTCGCGTTGATGGTATCCAACCATGTTTTAGCCTCAGCTAACTTTCTGCTTTTGCAGTATCCATAAATAAGAGAATTGAAAGTGACTATACTTGGAGTAATCCCCTCTTCAATTATTTCTTTGTATAACTGTGCAGCTTCTCCTATTTTACCAAGTTTTGCATACCTATATATCATGATATTGTACAAAACTATATCCTCCATCAGGTCACTCTTTTTTAAAGCATCAAAAAATGTCTGTGCCTCCAATAGTGTTCCCTTCTCAGAGAGGCCCAATAAAATAGCACTATGTACGAAAGAATTTGGGGACATTGTATTCGAAAGCATTTTGTTATACAGTGGAATAGCCTTTTGTACTTCTCCCTGCTTACAGAGACCATGAATGAGGATAGAATATGTGACAAGATCTGGTTTTAAACCAACAGATTCCATCTCATGAAGTAAACCAATTGCTTCACTAGCCCGCCCATTCTTACACAAACTGCTAAGCAGAACACTATAGGAGATATCATTCAATTGAAAACCATGAGAAAGCATCTCTTCCCGCAGCTCCAAGCCTTTTTCAATATTTCCTGTTTGGCAATGCCCACACATGAGTATTGTATATGTGACAATATCTGGATTCATCCCTTTAAGCTTCATTTGGCGAATTATTTCCGAAGCCCCGCCCATCATACCAAGTAGACGAAAACCTTTGGCAAGAATTTTGTAGGTTACTACATCAGGGTCTACACCATGCTTCTTCATGTCATCTGTGAACTCTAATGCTTGTTCCATGGAACCCGCTATGCATAACCCATGAATAAGAATATTGTAACTGTATGCATCAGGAAGTAGGCCATACTTCAACATCATACAAAAGAAAGATTTTGCAACATCTATGTAACCCATTTTACAGAATCTTGAAATGAGGGAATTAAATGAAGCAACGGAGGGCATAGACTCCGTCCTTCCACTTTCTCGAAGGAAGACTACTGCTTCTTGTAACAAGGACTGTCTGCATAGACCATCTATTAGAATGGAATTGGTGTATTCACTCTGAGGGGTCCCGCTAGCTTTGATTTCCTCATATACATCCCACATGATATTAGTGTGCCTCAAGTTGACTAACAAGCTGTTGTAAGTCACGATTGAAGCTCGGATACCCAAATCTTTCATCTTGGCAAGAACAATGAGAGCATCATGCACCATCTCAGCCCTAGAATAAACAAAAGCCAACATGTCCCATATGAAACCATTCGCCTCCCAGACCTGGAATCTATTTCCCAGCAGCTCAGACAGTGAAGGTGCGGACCCAGAGCCTAACCGAAATCATAAGAGATCTATAAACAACAAATCAGCACATAAAATCCATGATCCATTAACCATAAAGAATATGAACTATCAGTTAATTATCCTACTTTGACAATCTGACAAGAACCAATAAAGAACACTTGTTCCATGGAATTAGCAATATCATAAATTCAACATGAAAACTAGAACTATAAATAATGAACTTCCAATATTTTCCAAACAGGCATATTACACGGAGAATGGATTGAGTGATGTGCATACGCAACATGACACAGACATGCGACAACACTATTTTACAATAACATTGGAGCTGAGGACAAGTTAAATATGCAAACTGATAGTATATTTATACCTCATTTATGAAAACTCTTTATTCGACAAATGCAACCTATGAAGCACGGATACTCTATTTTAGCCTCCGTATCACGTATCGTACGCATATCGGATACGGATATGCTCAGATACGCTCCGGATACGTATCCGATACGTTTTTAAGAGTATCCGTAATTTAAATTTAATTTTTGTAATTCGGATACGTTTTGGATACGCTCTGATACGTTTTGGATACGCTCCGATACGTTTCGTATACGCGCGGGGTTAAATTGGTTATTACTTGAAATTGTGGGTGAAAACTGTAATTGGTGCTTTATAATAAATTACCAAGACTACAGTATACGACTACTGTATTTACAAATCGATCAAGCTTCTCCTCACCCATCATCATCGAAGTCGATCAGCCTCCACCCATCGGCATCGATCGTCGGCGTCAGTCAGCGTCAGTCGTCGGCGTCAGTCAGCGTCAGTCATCGGCGTCGTCGTCACTCGTCTGAGGTTCGTCGCCTGTCTCTCGTCTCTCTCTCTCTTCTCATCTCTCTCGTCTCTCATCTCTCTCTCTCGTGTCTCTCATCTCTCTCTCTCGTCTCTCTGTGCTTATAACTAGTAAGTTTTATATTGTATGCATATGTATACTATATACATATATATGTAGAATCTGCCGATTTAGTGTTTTTTTTACTGTGCACCAGCAAGGCCCATGTGCACAGACCCATTTTGCTTTCTTGAGGCCTAAACCAAATGGTGAACGTGTGTAATGGAATTTTAAAAATTTAATATATATATATTCAATCCATATATTAGTGGCATACATCGATCATCATCTAACATAGCATTCCCAAAAGTAACAGGTCAAAAGCACGAGCAATGAATGGTTATAGATATATTACATCTCTATACCATTGTATCACAAGTCCTTTTTTGTAATGTGTTTCTTGTATGCCTAAATGATGAGCATGTCCTCCCAATACCAATAAGACACGATTGGGCTCCTTGGTTCTCAGATGAATACCATAATAGTTTCAGTCTTTCATCTATTAACTAGCAATTTCTTACTTCAATTGACTATCACAATAGCCATTCCAGAAGATTCAGACCTGCTTGGCCAGAATGAATTACACTTCAACTGGAATTCACTCTTTGAATTAAACACAAAACCATCACAACAATGTGAATCATATGTAGTACTTAAAAACTAATTGACATTACAATTCACAAACAAAAAGTTGTACCTTCTTCCTCCACCATTTCCTGCAAAACCGAACGCAACTCCTTGAGCAGCCTTTTCCCCACCAAAACATGAGCAACAACAAAGTAACAAACCCTAGAGTGCCGAAACCCATACTCATTCTTAAGCAAATAAAACAATTCAAGAGCAAACTCAGGATCCTCAACTCCCAATTCACAAATTATCCGTTCAACCTGAACCGAATTCAGCCTCTCAACAAGGGTTTTAAAACAAAGGCTGCTATAAAGGTCTTTGCTTTTCAATCCTCTAACGATTTCGCGAACCGCGGCGGGGTCGTCGAGGGTGGTGGGTTCCGTGTCGGCGGCCGAGGAAGTTGCGGTCGAGACGGAGGGCTTAGTGAAGATGAGGGAGGAGAGAGGGGTTACCGTTAGGGTTTTTAGCGGGAATTGGAAGGGTCTTCTCCATTGGGGAATGTGATTGAGCATAGATGGTGGGTTTTTTAGGGTTTTTGATAGAGCGGCGATGTTTGGCCGGGAGTTACCGTGGTTTGGAGGTGGGAGGGGTTTGGCGGAGCCATTTTTGTTTGAGACTTGAGAGAGAGGGTTTAGGGTTTTAGAGGGAGAGAGTCGAGAGACTGATTTTGATTTCAGAGCGTTGCCCTGTATCTTCATTCTAGAGATAAAAATTAAGAAGAAAATAAAATAAATTTCTTTTTGTTTTTCCCTTCTCCTTTTCTGGAAAGCAAATTTCTCCTCTTTCCCCAAATTCCAAAAATGGCCTAAAATGTCGTAGAAACATAATCCTTCTCTACTGGGCTACTGGCTAAAGTTATGGGTACAACCACTTTGGTGTACACCAAATATACATCATCTGTGCATGACCAATTTAGAGTTCCACGAAAATGATCGGAAATATTTAATTTGTTTAAAATATATTTTTAAGTGTTCTTGTAAAAAATCACCGTTTAGATATCCATAAAGACTTGATTGATTTTTGTTCCATTTGCCGGAAAAAAGCTGACTATATTGATCGAGTCTTTACCGATGTTCGAATGTCCTATTTTTCTTCTAGAGACCCATAAAAAAAATTATATAAGTTAAATGCCTCCGATTTTAGTGTGGGTCCCTAAAATGGATCTCACACGGGTGGTGTACATCCAAGTGTTGTCCCCATACATAACTTATTGCCTAAAACAGTATCGTTAGAACAATATTAAAGTACTTTTAAGGGTCACTTAAATAATCATCCTCCAGCCACTTTGAAATTATGTTTTCATCCTACGTTTTTTTTGGAGTTATGTTTCCATCCTGACATTCAAATAAACCTAAAAGTGCCCTTTATTATATATATTAAGAAATTGAGGACTAAAATGAATGTTGCATATAGGAGGGGGGAAAAGTGGATCAATTTCAATATTTTGAGGTCCTCCCCTACAATTAAGGGATTTGGGGATAATTGTCAATCCCTAATATTTCTCTTTACCAATTATCATTCAAAAAGCACATCTTCATTCCAAAAAGTCACGCCCTACCACTCGTCCGCTCTCTCTCCTCGCCGTCATCGTCCCAAATCGTTCTCAAATCGTCCACCATAATTGTCCATCCGTGGTCCGAAGATTTCAGCAATCGGAATCACAAAATTGGTCCCAAAGCGTCCACCTTTTCGCCGTCCCATTTCATGGTCCGAAAACTACACAACTCAGTGTCCCAAATCGTAAGACCAAATTGCTTGTAAGTTTTTTTTTTTTTTTATCCTTGATATTGAATCTTTTGTCATCTCCAAACATATGTACAACAGCATCCGTTTGGTAAAACGCAGGAAGAAGATCAAAATTGGAAACTGTTGCAAGCAAATTATATGAAGGTTAGAATTGGTGGAGATCAGAACTAGGTTGCCAGCTTTGGAATGGGTTTAAAGTATCCAGAAAAGTCTTGTTTTAGTTTGCAAACAACCCTTTTAGACTTTTATCACATGATCTTTTTGATTTTGCTATATTTTTTTTTAGAATTACACATGGGTCTTGTTTAGTTTAATTCATGGTGTAAGTGGTTGGATCTAAAAAATTCATTGGGGTAAATTTTATCTCGTAAGTGTTTTATATTTCGAGTTTTTTCCCACACTGTTGTAGGTTAATGTTAATGTTCTTTGGCTGTATTTACCATGATTTCTGGTGGGTATGTTTGTAGATGGTGAATATTGGTTACTAATTTACCATGATTTCTGGAAAATCAATGGTACGATAGATCACATGGTAAATCAATTTACCATCAGTATTTACCATGATTTTTTACACAAGTATTTTTTTATCATTTTTTGCTGCATTTTTTTTTATATCATATTCCAATTTTTTTTACAGTGTTTGGGTTTCTGTTAATGTTCTTTGGCCGTATTTACCATGATTTTCTGGTGGGTATGTTTGTGGATGATGAACATTGGTAAGATATTTACCATGAAAAAATGCTTTCTAAAAGTTTCTTTTATTTTTTACCATGTTTGTTTTTTTATCAAAATCTTATGTGATATTGTTTTTTTATCAGAATCTTATGATCATTGGTAAGATATTTCAAGTGTTTTTTGCCACAAAATTGAGATTTGTTTTGATATCTTGGAAACAATATCATCCCCTAATTTTGAATCTACACAATTTCAAAAATTCCTTGATTTTAGGTATTGAATCACACCCCTCCCATTTCAAAACTTCCTTAATTTTAGGCATTATCTTTCAAGAAAAATTTGAAAGATAAGTAATTGATATGCAATTCAAATTTCAGAAATCCCTAAAAGGAAGGAAGTAAGTGTCATTCGTTAATTCAACAATTTTTACCATGTTTCCAAGTCATTAGATATTTTTTACCATAAAAAAAATAGGTTAATATAAGACAAATGATCCATTACTCGGCAATCATGGTAAAAAATACTATGTACGTTACAGAAAACATGGTAAATCATGGTACAAAATACTCTAGATCCTGTTATTTATGGAAGGTGGAGGAAGATCATCCTACAATTTGAGTTCCCTCAAGAATTCAAAAAGCCCGCAATTAACGTTACTGGATATTAATGTAATCCCATTAATTTAGGAAATCATATATACTACATAATTTTCAAATTTCCATAATTCAAATCATCTCACCTTTTCAAATCTCCATAATTTCCGGAAATACCTTTTTTATTTTGAGTATATATGTCACAAGGGTAAAACCGGTAAACCACACTTAAAGAGGATGAAAACATAACTATGACTAGTGACTGGGATGAAAATGTACAGAGTGTCCAAAAAAGGATGATTATTTAATTACTTTAAAATGGGATCAAAGTTTAATATTTCGAGAATGTTTGAAAAAATAGAAAAAGTTACAAATTTTAAAGTAAGATTCAAGTTTTAAAGAAATGAACGAATTATTAAAAGTAAATATACAAATAAAAGTATGTTTTGAAGTGCGTGTGAATATTGATATATGTTTTATATCTTGCTTCTGAACATACATATTATGTTAAATCTCCAAAAACCAAATTGATAGAGAAATACTTTTACGAGATTTGAAAGAGAGAAGTAGGGGTGTTCAAGAAAACCAACCTAACTGCTTAACTGATCCGGACCAAACAGTTCTATTAGGCTTAGTTATGCGGTTCATTGGTTTGTTGGTTAAAAAATAAGAATGGTTTATTTTGGTTCGGTTACCGATTATCAATTTAAGAACCATGGTTAGAACCGAACCAGATCATTTAATATTAATATAAACAAAAAATGCAGATATAATTATGTGTTTTGATTTGGTAAGTTGATTTTTTTAGTTAATCTATTTAGAGTTATTTAGAGAAGAACTTGAACAATTAAAGATTCTTAGAGTGTTGAGTATTCATTACCGAGTACCCAATTTCATTCTTTGCCTACTCAGAGTACTTTTCCAATTGGTTTTTGAAATCTTAATAAAATTTGTATAATTATTTAGTGAGTTCATATGCTTTGAAAAAGTGTTTGGATGGTAATTAGATAGAACCAAAACCAGACCGATCTTACAGTTTGATTCTGGTCAAATTCTGCACATATAATGGTCAGCTTTTGGTTCTCAAGTTTTGAGCCGTTCAAAATGGTCCAGTTCTTAGTTTACTAGAGAATCGGACCAATTTCGACCGCGAACACTCCTGTCTAGATCTCAAGTGGTGGGCCTTTGAGGACTTCTAAAGGCCCTTGATAGGCCATCTATATAATAATAGTCCATTTGCAACTCTGGGCTATTTTCATAGTGCTCATGGTTAAGGCACAACTTGTGCTAAAAAAGAATAGGTGGGTTGGATTCACTTTATGATAGCACAGGCACATCATTTACCTATTCATGCACCTTTAAGTGGCTCTACTTTTGTCTCTTATGATTCTCCTTAAATTGCTGCAAAACAAAGCACCAACATTGAAAAAGAAGAAAAGACTAGGAGTACTATAAGTATGGAATTTTTTTTTCTTATCAGAGGAAAATGAGTGTGGATGAGGTATCTCCATCTCTGCAGACAATGGGTTTGCCTCAAGGCCTATATGAGTAGGAGCTAAGTTTAACCATAGGACCCATTGTACTTTCACTGAGATAAACACCACACCTTCAGAAAGTTTGATGCATGATGTTTACAATTTTTTTTTTTGTCCACAAACTGTTCTTCACAAGACAAGCAAAAGGTTGATTTCTCTGGTCAAACTTATTTGGTGTTTGTTTAAATGTGATTTTGGTCTACAAGCCAAAAGGAAAGGTTGTGCCTAATAAATTGGCATTACTTTTGAGTCGTAATTCTTAGTTACATAAGACGTTTTCCGACTCATGAAGTTCATGCTCATACAGTCGTTGTAGTCGTTTCACTTTTACAATGGAGGTACCCTAAAGATACAATATATATGTAGGGTTACAAGTCTATGAACAATGTCAAAGCTATGCTTTGTATAATTGGACTCGAAAACACGTGACTTGGTATACAGTACTATCAGGCTCAGTGCTCTAGTTTATTGAGTTCCTCACATTGTAAACCTAATAAGTATTAACAAGGATTTGAATTACAAACCAAACCACTGATTTCTCCAACTTTTGAGAAATTTAAGTTGATAGGAGGAGAATTTTGTTTTGCGAATAATAATTAGACTTCAATCTGGTTTCCTACAAAGACTATGGCTCAATAGTCAATAGACTCCATCTAATCTGCTACATTTAGTATGATTAGAGATAATTGAAAGAATATTTGAACTGTCTAGATGATAAGACCACCTTACTAATCATTTGAAATAATTTGCATTTTAGGAGAAACAATATGATAAGAAGTCAAGTTGCTTTGTTCCCTACCTAATTCCTTCACAAGATTTTCACCATGCTGAAGCTCAACTATCTAGATCACCATGCTCAAGCTCAACTACTACATGACCATTAACTAATGCCATGCTACCTTAATTCCTAAATAAAACTTTAAGTCAAATTCATTTTCATCACATACAAATCTTGAGCTCTTACATAATATTCATAAATACCCGTAAAAAAATATTCAGAATCAAATGGCCGGACTAAATACGGATGGGTTGAGTTAAAAGGATGAATATGCTCTTAGGAATCACTTAGTCCTGTGAATCACATTCCGATGCATCCCATAAGCAAGATTTCAAAAATATTGCTTGAATTTTAGCAAAATGTGCTCTTTGAAATCGTATAGATTAGTTGAAAGGCTACAGACAACCTGTATTAAAATCCCATCCCAATTCATGTGCTTTGCTTTAAAAATAAGGAGCAAGTATACAATGAAATTCACCTTTCACCAACCAATTTCTATGTGATGTTACCTTTGACATCCTTTCCTTTGAAAGACCAAACCTTTATAAATTCCATCCATTTTTACATCTACTGAATTAAGGAACAGGAAGACTTGAATTTCCTTTCATTAACAAACATGTCCAAAGAAAATGTGAAAAGACATGCTATGGAGAAAAACAGAAATCCTAGAGAAAAAGAGAAGCCAAACCAGGGGTTCTTGTCCAAACACCTGAAAAAAGTTTACCCAAGTAGCCTGAGGAAAAGCTGCTCACCTCTCTCCCTTTCTTCGCTATCTTTGTCTTTGTCACAGAACTCAAACGATTCCTCCCTCACAGATTCCAGCATTCCACTGGATCGGCAAATCTCATTTGCATTGAGAAGGATTGTGCCTACTGAAAGACGAGATTTTCTGGTGGGGGCTAAAAATGTTCATCAATGTAGTCCAGATTCCGATGATGAAGGCTTGAGGAGGTGCAACTGGATCACAAAGAATAGCGGTAAGTTACAGTTCTCAATCAAAGTCCGAAGATTTTGATATCTGTTTTTGCATGCATTTGAAATGAATCGAAGTATTCAACACGTCGAGGCATTGAAGATGATAATTCAATATGTTGCTTAAATGTCTCCATTCACATATATAATTCTATTTTGAACTCTTTGGATAGTGTAAGGTGCTTCATGTAGTTCTCACTGAATGTTGTTAATCTGCATAACGAAGAAAAACCATGTCGATGACCATATTCTCTAGAAGTTAGACAATGCAGCCAAACAGCTGGTTTGTACCGTTGTTTTCTCGTTTCCTTTGTTTTAAGTTATCTGTTTTCCAAATCCAAAAAACCAATGAAAAGTTTTTAAAACCCCCCATTGTGGTCATATCGTAGCATCTTCGTCGTAGTTTTTTCCTGAACCTTAATTTGTTTGCATAAATAATTGCATGGAAACAGTTCCAAGAAACAAATAGCTAAATAGTTTTTTCTGTAGTTTGCAAAAGTAAGAAGTAGAAATGAGGGATATTTCATATAGGAAAATTCATAGTACTACCTCAGCTACACCAAGATTAGAGTGGAATGCCTTATCTACTTTCCTAAAAAGGAAGAGAAAAGAAGAATCATAATTAACTTGATTAAGAAAGTGTTCAGACTTCAGACCCATGAAGATTCTTCTACTACTTGCCCAAGCAAATTGACTAATGCTAAGCTTCAAACCTTTTTTATTTTGGTCTTGACTTTTATACTGATTTGTTACAACTGCTCTTCTGCCTCAGCATTAGATAATAATGGCACTACTATTGCCTTAATTCAGAGCATACGTGATGTGTCAGGAACCATCCGATGCATGTGGGTCTGTGTCCATATCTGTGTACATCCACCCATGTCTGTAAAAAAATTTGTTCGATTAATCTGAAATTACAGTCATCAAGAAATTTGTTAGATAATGAGTACTTGCTCTCGCTGTCAATGACTTTCTGTGCTTTTTTTCAAACAAATTGACTTTTTGAATTTGTCTGGGCGAGAGGGATTGGAAAAAGAAAAAAAAAATAGTATCTTTCGATGAATTATATTTAGCTTTTGGTCATACATTTTTATTTTTAGATTCTCTAGTCAAGAGAAGAACATCCTAAAAATTAACGCAATACTAACATAATGGATAAATAAAAATACTAGACATCTGCTATCTTGTAGTAGTAACATAATGGATAATAGCCTGTTGGAAGATTTTTAAACTAATAGGAGTATTAAAAATACTGACTGACTTCTTGTTTTCCACAGATAAAACTTATGTACAATTTCATGATGATTGCTGGGGAGTTCCAGTTTATGATGACAAGTCAGTCATTCCTTCTTTTTTCCTCTAAAATGTTAAATTTAAGCTCATGTATCATTTGGAGTATTGCTCATAGTATTCACTGAAATCTCATTAAACAGTCAATTGTTTGAGCTGCTTGCATTGTCCGGTATGTTGATGGATTATAACTGGACAGAAATTCTCAAAAGAAAGGAGTTGTTTAGGTAAATTTATCTGTTATTCTCACCCCTAATGACAGTGAAACCGCATATTTTCATTTTTTTTTTCCTTTTTTTTTTGTGGTGAATTTCGCCTAATGGGTTTTTCGTTTTTTACATTAATGAGTATGTAGTTGAAGCTTGTCTTTGGGGTGATTAACACAGGGAAACTTTTGCTGGATTTGATCCCAACACTGTTGCAAAAATGGGGGAGAAGGAGATCATTGAAATATCCTCCAACAAAGCAATAATGTTAGCAGAGAGCAGAGTGAGGTGCATAGTAGACAATGCCAAATGCATAATGCAGGCAAGTTTGTTTTAATCAAGAATTTACCAACGAAAACGAAAAGGATAGGCGAACTATGAATATAATTTCAGCTTATATATTTCCTTATCGCTTATTTTGCCTTTTCCTTCTTTATCCATGAAGTTATAATTCCAAACAGCCCAACGTTCCATTAAGCATTACCTGACAGACTAGGAAGCAACCATATAGATGCAACGATGCAACAAACATCAAGAGTAGGATACAGATATGAACCCGAAATTGAAAAGACTAAAGACATTTTCTTTTGGATAGTTTAGGTTTGGTATGTTTTGGTTGAATCTTCAAACATATCCATTACGAGGGGTATATCTGTGTCAGCATGCATACGTGGCCTTTGTTAGAGTGTTTGTGCTTCATAGCTAACAATCATCTGTTGATTTTGGACAACATGTAGATTGTGAAGGAATTTGGATCATTCAGTAGCTATATCTGGGCTTATGTGGATTTCAAACCAGTGATCAACAGATACAGATACCCAAGAAATGTTCCATTGAGAACTCCAAAAGCAGAAGCCCTAAGCAGGGACTTATTGAAGCACGGGTTCCGGTTCGTGGGGCCGGTGATTGTGTATTCATTCATGCAAGCTGCAGGAATGTCAATTGATCATCTTGTTGATTGCTTTAGGTTTGGTGAATGTGTGGCCATTGCAGAAAGACCATGGAGACATGTCTGAGATGAACTCTACAAATCTTTTTACAAAAAGCTTTCTAAAGTTATTGTTAAACTTATCTAACTTTCCATTTTTTAGTCAGTTTCTAAAGTTATTTATTTATGAATTATACGGTTTGGTTTGTAAAGTTCAAAAGAAAGCATTGGATTGTTCATCTCCGCCAAACTATCTCAGTTGATGATCATTGTAGTTATTCACAATTGGTTTTTGATGACATTGTGATAGATTGACTATTTATTTACGATGATTGTGAATTGTGATAACTATCAGGATATGTACATAGTGGGGGCCCGAACCAGTGTATTTATTTTGTGATAACAAAAACTATAGTTATACATTGATACTCGGTAGATCTATCTCTGTGTATATATGTGTAGCCATCGTTGTATTTTACACACCCGACCAAAAAATTGTTGATATTATTGGGGATTTTTTTGCAGATATTTACATTAATTTTAAGAAATTTCTTCTTCCAAGAGACTTGTAGGGCCAATCTTATAGAACTTTTATGAATTAACTTGAAACAACTACTAGTAGAATATTTGGAGTTGTGCAAGGTCCGACCCCCTCCCAGCATCCCCTTCCGTCCACCCCTGATTACTATGTTATGATCCTGAGATAGTGAAACCATGTATCCTATTCTTCCCAAGTACCTTGCTACAAGTGAAGATGTCTCATAAATTCTAGGCCATAGAGAGTACAGAAAGAGTGCCATTTTAGCGATACAAGGTCATTTGTACAGGTAAAGCAATAAGGGATGAATAAACAGGTAAAAAATGCTAAAAGGAACTTTTATGAAGCTCCCAAACTAAGAGCAGGTTATGTGTGGCTTTTGTAAGTGCATTTGTACGCCATTCGACTTGCGAAATGTTACGCTGAACAGCAATAGTAACTGATATCTTGGTTATAAAACCATGCCAAATTCTGATCACTGCCATTGTTTTTGGCTAAGTAAGCAAAAATAGATATTTTACAACTGAAACTCAATACACATACGCGATGTTAAACACAAACATAGGATGGAGGATGCTACACTACAGAAAAGGTCCCCTCACATAGGCAGAAAATAGCACAATCTAAGACACATTCTCACAGCCTTTCTCCTCCTCTATCTTGTTTAGGAGTTTGGCACTTTGTTTGGCTTCTTTGATTCCTTCAAAATATTTGAGATGTCTTACTCCTAGCGAACTTGTGATTGAGAATTTTCTCTGCAAGCCTCTTTCTTGCATTCCTCCCTAAAATTTTAAATGCCTCACTCTTCCTGGTTGAAAATCTTGTGTATCCAAATGCTTCCAAGTTTCGAACTCGAACTGTTTATTTTCTAATTTGATATCCATTCTTAATCTCGGACTGTGTAGTAGGATCAGAGGTATTCGGTTTATGAGTGCTTGAGTTTTAGGTATTAGAAACTCGTTTATTTGACCAGATATGAGCATTGCTGCATTGGATTGAACTATACACGGTACATCTTTAAGGCCTCCATTTCAGTGCAAGTTTTAAACAACCCTGAAATTATTTTAGTTCACAGCAGCTTGATATGAATCAGTGTGTTCCATATCAAGTAATCTTTCTCTCACTTTTATCCTGAATTTGGACCAAATAAGGGAAAATTTTCCTCCTGTAGTTGAGATGGATCTTTCGGTATTTCGAATTCCAAACATGCCTTTGAGAATTAATTGTTCCTTTTCTTTTCTCTTTAATCATTTCCCAGCACCCCCAAAAACATACAGAAAATATAAACTAGAAGTAACCTGGAATCAGAAAATAAGTTTGTCAGGAGTTGGTGGGGAGCAGAAATCTGTAACATATATTCTCCCAGTATTATCTTTTCCTTTTTGCCACTCACTTTCATGATGAGGTTCAAGTGCATCCACACTCTATTACAGCTTTTCTCTTTATTATCTCAGAAACAGGCAGACAGAGGGCTCCTTAATGTTGTTACATTAGCACAATTTTAGAGTCATTTTTTTTTCCCAAAAACGATAGAAGAGATCAATTACATCACATATAAAGTACAAAGTACAAATCCGGGACACTACGTCAATCGTGAGAGTCCACGAGACAGCCAAACCCAACAACTTAACCAATACAAGAAATAAGCCCGTTACAGGATAGAAATAAAGAAAGGAAAAGCCTCTACACCCAGGTAGGGAGATTCAAATCCCTGACCTCGTATTGAGATGCAAGAGCCTTAGCCAACTGAGCTAGTCCCAGTTGGTTAGGAAAGGCTTAGTTTGGATGACACAAATCTCAAAGGAGAATGTAAATGCCACTCCTACCTATTATTTCTATGTTTGGATCGTACTAGAATAACAATGTGATTCCTGATGACATATGCACTCGTGAATCAAGAGCCAAACATAGCCTCCCTCTCCCATGGTTATCCGAAATTCTTGACTAAATCCATAAAAATCAACTTGTTGGATGGGTTAAATTTCCTGAATAAATGTTTCCTTGGATGGGTTAAATTTCCTGAATAAATGTTTCCTTGAAAAGATTATTGGAACTACCCAAATATCGAAATGAAATTACCGCAGTATTGAATTACTTGGTATTTGATTCCAGGATATCAAATTTATGTTACTACCCAAAACTATGGGCATCGCAAGATACTTGAATACTAATAATCAAGTTCCATAACAACCCAAGATTACGCGCATCCAAATATGACCTAAAACGCAATCGAAATCACGAGCCATTAGAAAAGTTTGATGACTCTATAACCATAAAGTTTGATAACTTTCTACCTAAGCCTAACTTAAATTCCAAGCATGGATATTATAACCATATACCACCTCCCATTTTCCAGACAAGTGGCTGTATAATCCAAAAACTAGGCCAATCGGAGATTAGGCCGCCACGTAACATCACCATTTTGAGTAGAAAATTGTGTTGTTTGGCTGCCTGCTGATTTCCATAGATGGAGAAACCTTGCCTGCTCCAAAATTAAGACCTCTACCAAACATTCAAGTCTATCCGGTTTCATTGTACATTAGGCAGAGTACTACTGTGGAAACGCTGAAACTAAACCCGTTCATCAATACATTACTGCTTTTTCAAGTAGAGATCGTTACCTGACTTGATGATAAGTGTTATTTCCCGGAGAACTCTGAATCATGTATGAGTCATATCGAATCATCCTATCCCAAGAAAAATGAGGACATCATCTCCCAGAACTCCATCCACGCTTCTTTAAGCTTGTATAAGACTACAAGGAGCAATAGGAAATAAAGTTTCACTTGTAGCTATAGGTAACAAGTTTCAATGGAAAACAATGGGTAGGAGAATTGTATAGAATTCTTGAATGAAGTAACGTATGTCGGACCGGGTTTTTCAACAAGTTTTCCTAGAAGAATTCTAAGAGCCGCCACTGTTTGCACCATCTGTTGAATCCCCGATCATAAAATTAATTAGTACTAAGAAGAAGATACCCCAGATGATCATGTTTTCTTCATCACCATTGCTTCTATCCAGTTTAATTATTTGATTTTTTCGTATTCTAACAGAACAGAATTCAGTTTCAGCTGTTCAACCAACCTTTAAATCGTAGTCCCCGGCAGCGTTGTATCAAGGAAATATGAGAAAGCAACAATTTACCTTCTACCAGATCAAAAAAAAAAAAAAAAAACAATTTACCTTCTGCACAAGCTTTGTTTTCGTTCTTTGAACCTAAGAAAGCAAATTCTAACTGACCTCCATGCACAGTTGAAACTAGTCCATTTTCTAATGATTTTAACTTTTATTTTCAAACCAAAATCAGGAAAATCATGAGAATTGTACTTGATTTTCTTTTTATTTTCAAATTTCAATAATTTCCGATCACCCCAAATTTCTGCTCAAAAAATCATAGCAGGAAACTTGAAGCATTTTGTCCAGTGGTCCATGCTGCAGGTACTGGGGGAGAAAATGAAATCTGCCAGGTTTAGTGGGGAGTAAGTGCAACCTTCAGAAAACCCCATATATCATCATCTCCTTCCCCCAGATTTATCTTTCTTCCGACTGTTTCTTCATTATTATCTCAGGAATGGTAGGTACACTTTAGGCAGTGTTTGGATCAAGGTTTTGTGGAGTGATGTACAAAGAGAAAGAAAACTGGTAAAAGATACAACGAAGATAATGAAGTGAAAAAAGCCTAAATGAATCCCTTTGTTTCCCTAGTAAAATCCTCCACAAATTTGTAATTAAACACGGATTCTAACACAGCTTCAATGATATTGTATTTGGTCAAAAAAAGCCTTGGAACTCAAAAACAAGTTGTTCAGTAACTAAGAGTGTACATTTTTAACCCCGCGTGTGGTAGTCACCTGACAACTAGGGACCATAGAAAACGATAGACCATTCATATTGCATCAAGAAACCTTTGGTCTAGGGTTCGTTCCCACCCGCGTGCTTACCAATTCCTGTGTTTTTTGGTTGTTTTTTTGGTCAAAAACAACCAAAAAAAAAAAACAACAGATATCATTATTTGATCAATGAATTTGTTAGAAAAAGGAGAAATCTAGAACTCTAAACATAGCTACATTTTTACATGATCATGACACATTAGAAAAAGTTTGAACCCCACCTCTTTCCTTGCTCATAATACTACCTTAAATTCCAAGCATGAAAAAAGAAAACACCCATATGGCCCCCACCTGGGGGACAAAGCCAATCAGAGATTAGGCTGACACGTATATGTCTATCCAAGCAATTATTATCTTGTACAACTGGTAATAAATCTATGTTTAGTTCCAGTAGTTCCAGTCATAATTAAGCAGCCCAAAGGATTGCCAATTTGGCACAGATGGAGAAACCTAGCCTGCTAGCAATGTACAGCTGATTAAGACTTCTACCAAATATGGATACTTATCTGTTTGACTGTTTTCATGAAAAACTTGATCAACATACCTGTAAAGTGTCATTTTTCCGGAATCTACAATTAACAAACACAGCTCGGGTCCAGCAACGGATCATCGGTAGTGGAAATCCTTGCCTCTTGTCCGAATGCACTCTTGAACCGCACAATGCTGTGGGATTTCGGAATACATGAATCTCGAAGCATGATTATGCGGGTGAGAGTGCATTGGGGACATGGGAACCAAAAATTTCGCAGTCGTGGGTCTGTATTATATACTCCCTTTCTAAGCAAAAATTCCAGACACTGCACAAAGAACGCAAATCCTGCACTTGCTTAAGTTCTACTTACGCTCTTTTGTTTAGGGCGGAAAACATTTTCAGAAAAAACGACTTGTTTTCCAGTGCTTGATTGTGACAAGAATGTTTTGAAAACATTTCTCATTGTTTGGTTGACACGAAAAACCACTAATTTTCACATTCACTTGATTCAGTAATAGAAACAGTGCAACAGTTCTGCTGATAAATAAAGGAAACAGATCAACAAGTGACTTACAGAATGAAGCCACAGTAGAGATGAAGAGGGCCAATGGTGAATTTGAACGAGTGGGACCCAAATCATGTGATGGTCATGGTCCTTTGTTGCTTGCTGGAACTTGGTTTTTCGGATGGGATGTCAGCATGACGAATTGTAATTGGAGTCCTGCACTTAAAATAATTTGAGTTTGAACAAACGTGACATAAGAAGAACATAATGTCTTGAAGAAATGAAATTTAAAAATGATCGGATAAGATGTGAAATGGACAATTAGAGAACAGAAATTATTAGGTAACAAATTGGTGTGGATGACAAACAGGTGATATGGAACAGAAAACTACGTCACACCATGCGAAAAATGCCCCGAAACTGCCCGGCCGGAGTCGCTGACAGTGCAATTCTCACCATAACAGTGTCACTGGACAATGCAAATTGATTCTACGATAAATGATCTTTTTTATTGACAAGAGAGAGTCAGCTGTCCTGAGGCAGATTGAAATGCTAAAACACAGACAAGAAATGTTATCCCATCTCTCCATTTATCCACAGTATCATCACATCTAGTACAGATATTTGTCCTTTGTATTTGACATCGGCAGTCTGGTCCTATATTCAGGGGCGGAACCATTTACGGTTCAGGGGCGGAACCATTTAGGGGCCCAGTGGCACAGGCCACCCCGAATTCCAACCTCCCACCGATTCATGTATTTTCATACTTGGAAGTTTCAATTTGATTCGAACAACTATTTTCATACTTTTTAGTTTCTTCACCCTCTACTGCAGCAACAAGAATAGATTCTTAGGAGTTCGATAGCATCAAAACATGGTACCGATAGATCCAAGAAAAGCAGTATCATAGAGCAAGCATTAAAAAACACAGCTCAATATTTACATAAACAGTTTTTCATTTTTGGATTTTCATTCTACAAAGTTATTTATCAAACAAGTCCACAAGGAGTGAAAGAAACAAATGGGAGAAAAAACACGAAAAAACACAGCCAATTCTACTCGGCCCTTTCTCGGCTGCATTAAAGAATATGTACAATACTTCAACCTATTTTTGATCCCCACTAAACAACTTCTGGGGAGAGAAAAAAACCCTAAAAAACCAAAGCTACCCTAGCAATCCTTACACAGCCACAACCCAGTTTATTCCTCATCTTCAGTCATCTCTTCTACCAACAACATACAGTATTATAACTCAAACTCAAAACTGGCAAGAAGTTCCAAGCCTCTGTCTCTGCTTCTGACCCATGGTCACAGACTTGCGCTGCGCAAAAGCAGGGGATAAAAGCTCTTGAAACTTCTCTAAAAACAGCAGCCATTCCTCCTCGTTCATGTCGGCTAGTTTAACAAAAGTCATGCTCGCAGGGAGCTGCTCATTCGCACTCCTGTGCCCAGATGAAGAATTTCCCAGATAGCTATTTTCTATTTTAGAACCTGGAAATTTCGGGTATTTCTGGTTCTTCTCACCTAACATAGTAGTCTTGAGAGACATGGATAGCTTTGAAACAGTAGGAATCTTTTCACACTGCGGAAGGCCAAAAACAAACCCCTTTTCCTCTCCTTCGCCTGCACAGTCGTCCTCTTCCTCGATGCTTTCCTCAAGTTTGGAAAGCGGAAAATGGCCACTGCCTCCATATCCAAAATGGCCACTGCCTCCTACATATCCAAAATGGAACGGAGTTTTGGTCAACAAGTCATCTGCGGCTATTTTTGAAGTCACTTCAAATTCCGGTCCTTCACAGTCAATATCAAATAGGAACTCATCATCTCCTGTTATGGTCTTGGGAGACAACACTTCCCTATCTTCTACCAGCTTCTTTGCCTCGATGCATACAACCTCAAGCTCACTGGGTTCCTCCTCACCACTACGGAACTCCCTACTCATCATCTCGCCAATCTCCGCAAGACACAGCCCAAACTCAGCAGCTTCCTTGAGGAATATTGTACACAAACCCAAAATCCTGAGGCAAGCCTCTCGAATCATGGGGAGCTCGCTACGAAGCATATCAGAGTCCTCAACAGGATCTAAGTTTCTTATGTACTCAAGCTCGTCTTCTGAAAATGGAATTGAAGCCTGAGGCCAATGGATCCACTCAAAGTATGGATCCTCCAAAGTTTCAGGAAGGCAGAGACCATGATCAATTGGAACAAGTTCCACTTGACCAAACCTCCCATCACTGTCCAACTTCCTTACAAGAAGATTCCCCGCATGCCTATCTGTGTTAAAAATCCTAATGTCCAATATCCCTATTCGATGAACAGAAGTAACTGGGAAGCTAGATGTCCCGTGGTCACTGGCGTCAAAATCATGTGGGATGAATTGCTGGAATGACGCAATCTTGCTTACGAGCTTCTTATTCTGAGGCTTATTTCCACCTACTCCGTCGTTGACATTGAAGATAGAATGAGTAATCTTCACTAATGCAGTTGGAGGCACATTAGCAAAATGATCATAGTCGAGAAGATAAGCAGCAACTTCACGGAATCCTGTTTCCCCTACCCGAACAGAACGTTTCAGACCCGGCTGGCCAAGAGCTTTTCCCACGAAGCCTTTAGGATTGTTTGGTGCAAAAGGTTCTTCATCCGTCGGCTTCACAATGGCAACGCTCTCACCTCTGTTATTTCTAAAATAGTATGCACCACCAAGCCCACTGTGAACAGGGATTGGCTCAACACCAATCTTCATTCCCTTCACAATGTCCTCGACAAGTTGCTTTGTTCTAACAAAGCTATTCGAGTGCCCTAATATCTCAATAGGACTACTCCAATCTCTTTGCTGGATATCCCTCCCAGTAGGCGAAAGACAAGGAGTCGATGAGCTTCTATGCAGTAAGTTCCGCGTCAGAAGAAGAGGGGAATCATTTCGAATGGCACTAAGGTCGTTATTCAACACCATATCACCAAATGTCAATGAGCTCTCTTCGGTTGAAACATTAAGAGCGAGCTGCAGCCTCCTCTTCACCGTATGTGCATTGTCACTCCGGTCTAACTCCATCCCCAAGACACAACCTGTTTCAGTTTGCACAAAAACACGTCTCCTTCCAGCAGCCTTTCCTTCCATCCTCCTGTTTCCACGAAACTCCCCATTGTGATACTCACTGCCAAGCGGGCTGTTGAACATTGCCACGGCCATCTGTGTCTGAACAGGGCTGTCCAAGTTGGGAGACATGAAAGGAAGAGGAAGACCAATGACAACCACAGCCAGCAACAGAGATGGCAGGGGAAGTGAGTTTCTTCCTCTCTCGCAAGAAGGTGCCAAACTCACAAGCCGATTCCACCCAACCGAGAGAAAAATATAATACCCGTACAATCATTAAGCGGAAACTTGCCCAACTACCCCCATCTATCTCAGGAAAAATGAAAAACCGTATGTGGCACAAGCGGAGAATGAAAAACAGAGGTAGCCTGTAGCCTGTAGCCTGATCACAACATTAACAGATACCCATCAGATGACTTGGAGGAAGCAAGAGAGGACTATCTGTAAAAGAAACAAGACCGGATCAAATTAGGCAAAAGCCAAGAAACGACCGATGTGTTAAACTAAGATATCTACGACATCAATCTCGAGGGATGCTCCTACTTGAACAACTGACTAATGAAGAGATCAACAAAAAAACTGAACGAAAAGAAACTTGTTTCATTAATTTGTGAGTTTAGTCTGGTTTAGAGTTTGATGAGATCTGCAATTATGAAGGTCAAAAGAAACTATCACCGGCAAAATCATACACAGAGATACAAGATCAAATAGCACCCAATAAAGCTTCCACACATCTAAACTGAAAAAATCCCAAGATAACGTTCTCAGCAAAAAAATGGAGTACACAAGGTATATTACAATTACAAGGGATGACACCAAAGACATTTGTTCACAAGAAATTCCCACAAAGAGAACAGAACTAGATCAAATGGGCAGCACTTGTCAAATCAAGGTGAACTTCGAGTTCTTAACGAATCCAAAAAAAAAAAAAAAGCTGACAGCGCTAATGAAACCCTAGCATTCCTGCCAATCACACATCGATAACATCCGAAGATATTTCTACAAACTCAGTCAATGGATGCAGAATCCTACATGTGGTAGATCCAACTAGTAAGGTTGTCAAAAAAATCTCCTCAATAAAACCCATGATGTTGGCCTCGAAAGTCAGAAAGTGAAATTTCGAAGAGAAAAAGAACAAGAATCTCTTAATCAGCAATAAATCTCAACATCTGCAACTATTCGAATATAATCGAACCTCTATGCGGAGGATTGATCCCGTAAAATCATCAGAAAAACTCTTTGGACTTAAAAATCCGAGAAAAAGAAAAAGAACTGCAGTTGAATCTGAACCTAATCGAATCGATCTCGATAATCTGAACAAAAGCAAATCACTTCGCCTCAAATTCCCGAGAAAATAAACAAGATTTTGGAAAGAAAAAGAACTGCAATCTCTCAAAAACTACGCATAACAGCAATAAACCTCAACATTTGCATTTAAATTCGTACCTAATCTTATCGACCTCCATAATCTGAACATGTACACATACACTCTGATACACATACATAGATCAATCTACCTCATTATCTCTCGATTTTATACACAACTAGCACGCAAAACTCTGTCCTCACCATTTTAATAGAGATCCTAAAAAATACAACATCGCACATTGACAAATTAAAGAGTGACGATCAAAAGTGGAAGAAAACTCACCGGATCTGAGAGAATCACACAATACAGAGACGAGACGAATCCGATCCAAAAAGGAGTTTAATCGGAAGATTCCAAAGGGGAAATCAAGAAGGTCTTGCACGGCTAGGGTTAGATAAGAGAGTTTGAAACAAACGAGTAAACCCTCTGTATCTCTTTCTCACTCTCGTCTACTATCCACCTTCCTTCCTCGCTCTGTGTTTTTCCAGCTTCTCTCTCTATATTGATGGAGAACGATATGTATGTATATATACTGTCTCTCTCGCTCTTCAACTCTGGTTTGGATGCGGAGTGAGAGAATGAACGCATAACGTGTTGATGCCTAACTAACCCTGGTTAAGAGCGAAATGACTCGCATACCCTTTCTATTTCCGCGTCTCATTTTTATAGTCTATTTTTTTAGTACTCTGACTTTTTAAAGAAGCTTTATTATTGCTCCAAAATGGAGTATATTTTGCTTTTCAAATATACCCTCCTATTTGCAATTTGATAAAATCTAAGTTTGATTTTGATTTATCGCTCGAAAAACTTAGCCTAATTCTATTTAAACAAGAATGATATTTTACTAAGTTTCTATTGATATTTTTAGAAAATGAACATCTATTATGAAATTAGTTGTCACGGTTGTTTTATTATTTTGTTGAAACGTGCTATCATATTCGTGAAATTTTTTTAGTTTAACTGCTTATCTTGACAAATATATTTATGACATAAATTCCTAAAAATTTGACTAAAGAAGAAGATAGTTCTAAAAATATTTTTTTACAATCTTCAGTCTCTTTATAGTCATCTTATCTGGTCTTTTTTTTTTTACATCAGTCTATATTATATACTCTTTTATTATTACTCTTATGGACATAAATAATTAATTGTAAAATGTTGAGAAAAACTAAATAATAAATCATTTGTTTCCACGAAATTAAATTTTCTTCGCATTTGTTTTAAGAAATTAGTTATTCTTCACACGCTCGCACCCTTTTTCCCTCTCTTGAGAATTTGTACTAGGTGCTATCTTAATCTCGAGAAATAAGATTTAAAAACTAATCCCTAAAATATTATGACATAATTCCCAAAAAAAATGACTAAAGAAGAAAAAGTTCAAATAATAATTTTTTGTTATCTTCAGTTTCTTTAGAATAGTCTTATCTGGCCTTTTTTTTTTTTAAATCAGTTCGTATATTTTACTTCTTTATCATTACTCGTGGAAATGAATTATTAATTATAAAAATTTTGAGAATAAATCTACAAGAAATCAATAAATATTACTAATACCCGCTATTTTTTTTTTTTGAAGAAATTAATTTTTCTTCATCCCTTTTTCTGTCTTGAGAATTTCTATTGGTGTAATTATGCTTCGACATTGGAAGGGTCTAGAACGGCGAATAGGAGCGGATGGATCTCATTTTTCGAAGGACATGGGCCGTTGGATGGGAGGAACGTGGACTTAAGAGATTGGGCAGTGACGTGTAATGGATCTCAATTTTCGAAGGACATGGGCCGTTGGATGGGAGTGACGTGGAATTAAGAGATTGGGCATTGACGTGGCTAGGGTCAGCGTTGAACATGTAGTGGAAAGGTACTATTTGCCCCCTAAATTTTGTGCCGATCAGATCATTCGGAAGGTGCTATTTGCACCCATTGTTTCTCTCACTTGACACCTGCAACAATAGATACAACTCTTTTCCTATCGAGCTAGATAAGGATGGAGCTATAAGTGAAGGAACAAGAATTTTAAGTTAGCGGGATTAAAATTACATACTATAAAAGTTATTTTCTATTTGCTCATGCAATGAAATAATTTAGGGGTGTTTTGGCCTAAGTAGTAACTAAATTTTTTGTTTTTTAGTGTTTAAAAAATTTGTACTTTACACATTAGTACAAGCATTTAAAGCACCAAAAAACAGAAAAAATTAGTTTACTACTTCGGTCAAATCTCACCTAAATTACAAGGTTAACTTCCAATGTTTTTAAACATATTTTTAAGGTTTTTAAAAACAAAAAACTACTCCCTCTGTCCAAATTTCTTATCCGTTTTCCGTTATGCGTGACATTTTTAAATTACACAATATCTTTCAATCTATAGTGTTCTTTATGATTTTAGAATTTTGGTTTGATAAATTTAGTTACGATCAATCAAATAAGATCGATATTGAAAGTATAAGTAACTTTTTGAGGTTTACGAAATAATAAAAATGGATAAGAAATTTGAGACATATTGTATTAAGAGAGACCATAACTTAATTACACTCATTTGATGATAGATCAATTATCAAAGTAAATAATTTAGGACTTGTTTTATGTCTAGGATTAAAATGATCACATACTAAAACCTCTCCAGCTTCTTTCTTCTTTTTCAAGCTAAGGCTTCACCGCCTGGGGGGAGCGGCTGCTTCCCTCCTCCCCCGGGCTCTCTTTCCTCTCCTCATTTCCTCTCCCCTAACCTCCTTCTCTCTCAACCATGTATATCTCGATCTGATCGTTCCATCTTCTTCATCCACCGGTTGGGCCTCGATCGTGGCTACATTGTTGGGTGCTGCCATCTTGGTCTAACGATGTGTCGGATCGGCTTTTTATCACGCTGGTTTTCTTTGTTAGAGGTCTCCGGTCTTTGGCCTAACGGCTTGTGATGGTTTTACGACCGGTGGGTGGGGTTTTCATGGCTTCCAGTTGCGGTTCTGGGTCTTGGTTATGTGGCTGCGAAGGGCATCAGGTTGGGGTTGGTGGTTGGGCTTCGTTGCCATGGTTTGGGTGGCGTGATTGGCGAGGGGCGGAGACATTGGGCGGCTGGTGTTGCTCTTTTTTCCGATGCCTTGGAATATGCAAACAGACTGTTTTTCGGAGCAACAACAAGGGCTTATTCCCCAGCGGTGGTGGCGACTGCCTCTTTTTTTAGCATTGTTGATGGTGGTGACTACAGCCTTGGGCTGCTGTTCCGTTTCGGTTGCTACTGATGGTGGTGACTCTACTGACTTGGTGAGTTGCAGTCGGGCCGTTCAATGGGGCAGCAACAAGGGCTTGTTCCCCGGGTTTTAGCGGCGGTTGTCTCTTTCGTTGTTGGTGTGGTTAGGTATTTTTTAGGGTTGGTATTGCTTGGGCTTAGCCCATTTATGGGCATTATAGGCCTTTCGAAGATGCATTGAGTTGTAATATTTGGGTATTATGACCCATGAGAATATTTGGGCTTCGGCCTTAGTTTTCTCGATTGGCTTCTTGTCAATCGTTTGGAAAAGGTCCTGTTTTCCTTTACTCTTTGTACTATTCCAAAGATCAATATTAAAATTATTATTTTTGCTCTTTAGAAAAAAATAAAAGTTAGTGTAGTAATTAGTCTCACGTATTGGATTTCAAATGATATAGCATTTCGGCTCAAATAGAAGGCCAAAAAATAGTGTAGTAACTAGTCTCACGTATTGGATTTCAAATGACATAGCATTTGGGCTCAAATAGAAATGGAAGGTCAAGTCGTGGTTATGTGCAACATCTCTCCTTGCTAACTTACCATTTTTGTTAAAATTCTAATTTTTTTTTTTTGGATGAATAGATAGAAATATATTAATCAACCAAACAACAAAAAATAGGAAAAACATAAATTAAAAACAGAAAATAAATAACAAAAGCAGAAAAGGAAGAAGAAAGAAGAACCGTCTGTACATGCGCGACCGCTATCACCTGTCGCTGCCCATTGCCGTCGATGTTGGAAGCCCAGATCGAGAGGATCTGGGATCTCGATCTAGCTCCCCTTGATCCAAAAATCAGGCGTGGTTGCCCATACTAGAACGGAGAGGATTGTCCGCCACTGGGAGTCTTTCGAAAGCCATGGAAGCGCAGCCATGGAGGATCGGAGAGTCGGAGAGGAGAGGAGGCGGGTGGAAGGAGTGGGAGTGGATCAGCTGCTAGGCTGAAACCCTAGGGAGGAGCCGCCGCCTCTATCTCTCATTCTCTTTCTCTCTCTCTCTAAGAACTACTCTTCTCGACTCGCTTCGCCTCACTTTAATTATTGACAATTTAAATCCTAATTTCGTCACTACTTAGTAATGAGGGCCTTTTGTGGACCCACTTTTGTTTATTGAAATTGTTTAATTTTTAAAACTTGTTGAGTATGTATTAATGGAAATATTCCATAAACATACGATTAGTAGTTGAGAAACTATGTAACACATTTACATGATGTGTTTCGATCCAGTGTATCACTTTATTTTTTCAACACAAATATGTTTTGAAATTATATTAGGAAAATTCTAAAATTAGCTCATTGGACTATCATTAAGGTTTAAAAAGTCTATTGAAATATATAAAAAAAATATAGGAATATTTGAAAGTGCTAGAAAAGTGATAAAAGAATATTGAAGTGTGTATTTTTTTTTTATCGCCTTCTTACTTTTTTTTTAGTGTAACGGAAATTTTTTTTCTTACTTTATTATCAGTCTAATCAGCTAACAATATATGGAAGGACCCATTAAATTTTTTTGCCATAGGAGGCCTAATGGAGATCCCGTAAACATAATTTGCAGTGAGAAGGCATTGGTTGGATGATTGTGATGGTAATGAGATGATAGGAGGGTTGACACTAGACTAGAGTCTAGACAGCTAGAACTCTATTGTCATCAAAATCTCTTCTATTTTTGTGAAAACGAGGATAATTAGTTTGGTCTCATGATATGGTGATTTATTAGCCGTGACGGATGCAAAATTTTATTTTGACGAATGTAGGAGTAGTATTAAATACAGCTCGATAACTTATTTCCAATTAACAATAATGCACATGTACAATGGACGCCAACGCGTTTTCATACTTGCACTTGGTTAAAAATTGGGAAAAAAGAATGAAGCGGAGGGACTTCAAGGATCGACTAACATTTTAAGGTGGAGGAAGAAAAATATTAATGCACCATTAAGGGCTCACGGAAAATTTTCATAATGTTGTGAACAAATGATGGACATTGTCACAAAACTATCATCAAGCGACCTAAGACCATTTATTGTTTGGGAGTTTTTAAATAAATGAACAATGAACTTGTGTCCATTTTAAAAACTCCCAAACAAAATGCTATGCACGTCTCTAATGGGTCTGCTAACCATCGCCAATTAACCATTGAATAATTATATGCTTCATAATGTCAAATAAATTTGAATTCACATTCCAAATATATTAAGACAGGTTGATCGATATCAATATACTCCATCTGTCCCAAATTTCTTGTCCATTATTTATATTTTTTTAACTGTATATCGATATATATATTCAATATGAATCTCCTTAATTTGATAGTTCTCGATGACTTTTATTAAATAATATTTTCAAAATTGTAAAAAATACTATAGACTGAAAGAGCAATTGAAAATTGGCACGCATGCACGTAATAGACAAGAAAATCGAGACGAATGAAGTATATTTTTTTGGATATCGATGCACATTTTACACATTATCCATCTGCCCTAATAAGATACCATCAGTGTCACATAACTTATTGCTTGTCATCTATTGTCACATGGTAACAATGGTTTCTTTATTGACACTCCTTGCAACTCGCGGGCCGGTTAAAGTTGAATATAAATAATTAAGGTCAAACAATAAGAAACTTAATTTAGTATTAAACTCACCAGAGCTTATCTGTTTATGAATTAATTAAGTCATAATCTACTGCAACTAAACAATAATAGTAATATGCATACAGTTTGCAAAAGATTTTTTTTCTGCTACACTCGTTGTCAAACAGTAGATCCATAAATGGTAGTATAGTGCAATTAAAAACGAAATAACATATTATAAAAAAGATTTTAATAGATCAGTCATGGTGGACGGCCAACTTGGCCTTCTGAAATGGCAAAGGGACAATTTTATCCCTCCCAAAAAAAAATATAAATAAAATTTGTGTGAGAAGAGCTACTCTGCGGTAAGGCACAATGTATTTTTCGGTATACTTCTTTTCCCTTTCTAATTTTGAACATCTTTTTTTGAAAATTGTGTCTTTTTGTTATTTACTTTGGTAGGAATTGAAAACAAATTGTATACCGCACAAATTGTTAGGGTGCAGACAACCTTCAACAGTGGTTAGCCTGGGGTGAGCGAAAATGATATTTTTGGACTTCGGTATGTAATTTTGGTCATTGGGCCAAGATTGCGAGAAGACTTGTACAATTGATTTCGATTTCATAGTGGACTAGTGTGGCTCCCGTAATTTTACATTCTTTGAGAGAGATATCATGTTTAAGTTATTCGCATTTCAGGCATGAATTCGAGTTTTATGGAGTATAATTAGAAAGTAGATATAATTAAGTCCTTTTTTATTAATCAATAAAATGGAAAAATATTTATGATTGGGAGTGGCAACTAGGCAAGTATCTTTACAGATGTCTGTCTCCCTCCCTCCCCCTCCACTTTTTAGCAAGAGCATCTCAAATCCAACATCCTCTATTTCTTCATTTTAGAGGATCAAATTAATATTATTTTATCAAAAAATAATTTTTTAGAGGATTTTACTATTCATACATACTCCAATCATAATCCTTCGTATCTCTATATTCTCCCTCTATTTTAAATATTCTCTCATTTTCTCTCCAATCATTATTCACTCTCACTCAAAATTTAATACTTTTTGCATTTTTATCCAAAAAGTAGGTTTGGAGGATCCTCCAAAACTTTTTTCAATCTTCCAAATATGGAGGATAAAAACCAATCCTCCAAAATGGAGGCAAAAATGGAAGATTGGTTGGATTGCAAATTTCCTCCAAAATGAAGAAATAGAGAAAGATTTGGAGGTATGGAGTAGACAATGCACCCTCCATTTCTCCATTTGAGAGGACCATTTTTGGAGGAAATACCACTCCAACCCATCCTCCATTTGAGAGGATCAAGTTTGGTACTCTAAATTTGCATGGAGAATGGAGAAAAAAATGGAGGATCTCCTCCATTTCACTATTTACCCTTTCCAAATCCCATTTTGTTCGTCAAATTAGTTTAATACATTTATTTTTTATAAAATTGGTACCAATCAAAAGATATTTACAATACCTTCGAAATAAGATCAATATTGAGTATTTTTTTTAGTAAAATTGAAAAAATGAGAATTTGAGTTTTGGAGGGAAAGTGGTGAAGTTTGACATTTGGGGTGAGTTTTTAAAGAAATAGAGGTAGAAATAGAGTATTGGGTTGGAGTTAGACTTCCTCCAAAATCACTTTTGTAATAAAATAGATTATTATGATACTCTCAAATAGAGAAATGGAGGCAAAAATGGAGTATTGGATTGGAAATGCTCTAAGAAGGGAAGATTTGACACTAGAGGACGTATGATTTATTTTGGTTGCAACATTTGGAAAAAGTCTCTATCAAGGCAAAAATAATTCACAGCAAGAGGGACCCTAAAGTGCAATACTCTAGCTTAGTCCATAATTGAGAAGCACCATACCATATATCCATACCAAAGGCTATTATATAGACAATAGCCAATTTCATGGCTTACCACTTTTTGCTCAATTTTACCAATTTTATCCCTTCAATTGATGGCTTGCATTGAGGTAATCTGGTAATTGATGGTTTAGGCCTTGGGCCTTTTGGTCATTTGTTGGTTTGATGGTGAATATAACAGAATTTCACCTAGGCTTTGTTTTTTTGCTCTTTAGTCTCCCATTGTATTTGTGTTTTTGTCATTGTCAAACCACTTTATTTATATAGGTGAGAAAATATCTTTCTTTCTTTCTACTAGTAGGAGTATCTTTGTTTTCTACTAATAGGAGTATCTTTTGTAGGTGAGAAAATATCAATTGTTTTGCAATCTATTAATACTAATAGTAAGTCTTTGCATCAAGTGGTATGTTGCTTTTACATTTCTTATAAAATATTTTGTCAAAAAACCAAATTCTTTTAATCATTTACAAATAATTTTAACATTTTGGATTATATTCTATTAAACCAATAAATGAACAACTTATCTGAGTTGAAAAAAAAAAGCCTAAAACAAACCAAAAAAAAAATCATTTCTAAACCCATTGAACTAAGTAAAAAAATACATAGCATGCACATCTTTAATTTTTACCAACGGACAAACACTACAACCATTAACCTCGTGCAAGCACGTTGCCTAATACCTAGTAAAAACAAAAGTGTACATGTAGCTTTCCAAATGCAGACATGGAATTTGAATAACAATACACCTGACATTACTTGATAATGTCTGATCATTAGTCTTTACCCATGTACTTCACTTCCTAATGAAATAACAGTGGCACCTGTTATATATTTAGGAAACTGTACATGTAGTTGTCTTGTCTCAAAAGTCATAGGGCTGTTGTGCTCCATTCCGAGTTTGAAAATGTAATCTTGACTTCAAGTAGACCATCTTTTCGCAAAATTAAATTGACCAGTATGTATATATTATCTTGAGAATGCCTTTTCAAGATAAATTTGATTCAAATTTGCTTGTCAATGTCTGGTCAGGTTGGCTTTTGGAAGTTTTTTAGTTGATGTATATAAAAAGAATGACATGAGATTCGTAAAGCGTGAACTCTTTGATGCTTTTTGGCTTTAATCAAAGGGTACAGTTCTATCGCTTACACAAAATATATCCCTTTGAGTTCCTTGAAATTTGGAGGAATAGGAGCGCCGCTATTTCAGTGGTAAAACATTAACTTTCTAAAATAGCAACTTTGTGCATATATTGTTAAAGGTTTGAGTGTTATCAAAAGAAAGACAAACGCCCTCTTTGCTAGAGCAAATGACATGTCTATGATGGGGGATGAGGATATAATAAGAAGGGGATACACAGATGGATATGGTTGGAAGGGTATTATTTTAGAATGGAGTAAAATTAAAATTACTTGATTTGTTTTGTTGTTATAGAAGGGGGATATAACTTACAAGGGGTTTTTTTTGGTGGTCAAATGATAAAAGTATCATTAATAAAAGAGAGATCAAAAATCCGAACGGGCCACCGTTCCTTCGAAGTGGAGAACGAAACCTCAAGGAGACCTAAACAAGAACCATATTTAGGACCTCACCCAAAACAAGAGCAAAAAACCGGCAACTCATTGACGAGCCATCTATAACTACCACAACCACCCAAAACATCCTCGAAGGCATGAGAAAAACCCGCAAGGGAAAAAAACCCAATAAACTAACTAACATAAAAGATAATAAAAAACTACAAGCCAACAATTAGTCAAATCAAGGTCTTGCTAAAGAAAAATAAAAAATGGAGAGTTGATGATTGCCCCTTGTATTTGGATACTGCCCAGTGCCCCTTGTATTTGGCTTTAGTTAATGGATTTTCTCTCTTTTGTCCAAAAAAAAAAAAAAAACTAGTCAATGACCCAAAGAATTGAAAAGGAGAGTTGTGTAAAATTCCATTTTACCCAAATATAAAATCAGAAAAGGAATATCGTTGGGCCATTGCCAACACCTCCCCCCTCCTCCCGGTAGTGGGCCAGCGTGAGGGGTAGGGGAAAGGGAGCCCAGATGGGTGTGTTTAAAATTTATTTCACCACATGGGTATGAGGCTATCCAAGGATATACATATCCGGGAAGTAAAAACGTACTAACAAAAACTGAAAAATATTTATATGGGGACCAAATCTTAAATCTCCTCTCAAATCCTTTTGACAAACAGGGCGTTTACTATATGTCTTCGTATGAAATTAGTAACTACACACAAATACCCTTGTTGAAGTAGGGGGGTTAGGTAAAAATTTGGTTAAAAAATTGGTAGATGTACACGTAATCATTTCTTATAAGTTGAGCAGGAAAATTTCCCCATCGCATGATGAGGACCCCAGCACCGAATTGTTTATCGAGTAAAGACTGAACAAATGCTTCGACTCTAAAACCTTGACAACCCAGGCTTGAGATTTAACGGTTTACTTTTTCCTATAGTCTCAGAGTCGAAATCTTTTTAGTGTTATCAATTTTTATAGGGTAAGTTTTATGGAATTTTGTTTCGGTTTTAAAAGGTTGTCCGCTAGTAAACGGTAAAATTGATTTCCCAAATTAGTTGAGGTTTAAATGAGTTAGTCCGGACATATGATTATTCCAAAAAAAAAAAAATCTAAAGCTTGCCCAATTGATGCTAAAGTAGAAAAGTAAAAGCTTGGGGTCCTGTGGTTTTGTTGTAACATGATCCAAAAGAGATATGGATTTAGAAACCCAAGGATATGGTGCAAAACACTTTCCAGGTGTATCCAAAAGTGCCCATGAAATCCTTTGAACCCTCTTTAGATATAATCGAATGTTCGGGGCTAGTTTATATACACATCAACTAAGGGTGAGTTCACGATAGGAGTTTTTTTTTTTAATCTTCAACTTAATACCAAAATACCACTGGTTTTCGCTAATGATATTTTTATTGATATATGTTAATAGAATGACTTGTCTAGAAATCCGTAAAAACATGGGCTTCAGTCAATTTAGATAATAGGGAAACTCACCCTAACTTCAGAGGCTGAAAATCGACGATTGAACAAATTTCCAATGGTCTCGAGAGGTTTTAAATGACGGTGGGAATCGATCGACCCTACAAAATCTAATGTATATACTCGGGCCACAATTCCTCTTTTTACTGATTTTAGAATAAGAGAAAGGCTTCCTAACAAATGCACACCACCTGTCACCGGATTCCGTACGCATTCGAATTCCGGTAATGCCTGGGTTTGTTTGTTAGTGAAGTTCCTAATTCCCAAAATTGCTCGAAAATTAAGGAAAACGATACCGTAAGATTGCAAAGGAAATCGACTTGATTAACAATACGCGAAACGAATCCACAACCCGAAAATCTGGAAATCTGGAACGAACTTGAATGTAGAAAGCTGAACGAAGAACTGTAGC